>PVJH01006737.1:6704-99077 GCA_004026705.1 Nesogale talazaci
CTTGCATTGAGGGAGCACCAGGGAAAGGGCCCAAGGTCCACTTGCTACCATAGTATTTGGCCTATAGATATGTTCTTAAATTTATTCCCATCTTATAATAGATAGTTGTATCTATGTATGGACATACCTATGTTTAGACCTCTGCAAGTGCCCTTTGTCTTCTAACTCTTTCCTCTATTTCCTTCCATTTCCCTCCTGTCCCACCATCATGTTCCACCTTCAATGGCGTGTCAGTGTTTCCTCACAGAATCATTGTCCTTGCTTAATCCTGACCAGACCTCCTACACCCTCCTTTCCAGACCACTTGTTGCTCCCCTTCCCCGTCCATGTGTTTGTCCACACCCTCTTTTCCTCCCTTCTCTCGTGCCCCCAGGAATCATTGTTTGCCCAGTCCTTTCTGTGGCGCATAGCATCTCCAGAGGGATGTATTCCTCTGAGCATCATGTGTTGGCATGGAGCTTGGACCAGCTCTCTTCCTCTTCCTCCCTTCTTGTCTTTGTCCCTGTGGGTGTGGGATGCTGGCCCCTCCCCCAACCTGTTCTCTGCCACGCCCACTTCTAGAGATGGAGTCCATCTGACTCTGGTTGCATCCAGCTCGTTAGCTCTCTTTTCTTGCATCCTTCCATGTGTCCACACTGTCCTCATGGTTGGTTTTGTGATAGGACCTGCTCACCCATTCTGGTTTCTGTGGAGACAAGACCAGTACATCCCCCCTGGGTGGGTTAGTGCCCCGTTTCCCCTGTTATCCTTTCACTTTTGTACTCCCTTTTATCTTCTTATCCCCCCCCCCCATCCTTCTCCCATTACTGTGTTGCATGCTGCGTGTACCTCCCTGGGTTTGATCCTCCCTCCTCCCCTTACCCTACATCTGGGACCAACTGTTATGGTATAGGAGTCTTCTCTTTTATACTCACCATACTGTTTCTACTTACCTCAGGGGGCTCATGCCGTACTTATCCTTTTGTGATTGACTGGCTTCACTCAGCATAATTCCCTCCAGTTCTTCCCACACAGAGAAGTGTTTCATGTGCTCATCAGAGCTTTTGAGTGAGGCATGGTACTCCATTGTGTGTATGTGCCAGAGTTTGTTGATCCATTCATCTACTGATGGAAATTTAGATTGCTTCCACCTCTTTGAGGTTGTGAATTGTGCTGCAATAAAATTGGCGTGTGTACCACTGGCTGTGGTTTATTTCTTGTCTCTTCTGGGTATATACCCAATAGTGGGATAGCTGGATCATAGGGTAACTCAACTTCCATTTTCATTAAGTATTGCCAGATTGCTTTCCATAGCGGCTGTACATATCTACACGACCACCAGCGATGTAGAAGTGTTCCTATTTCACCACATCCCCTCCAACATTTGTTGCACTCTGATTTTCTGATCGGGGCTAGCCTCAATGGTGTTGGATGATATCTCATGGTTGTTTTGATCTGCATTTCTCTGATGGCTGGTGATTGGGAGCATTTTCTCATGTTTATTGACCATATGGACCCCCTCCCTAGTGAAGCCTCTTTTCCCCATTTCTTCAAAGGGTTATCTGTTTTCATCTTCTTGCAGGAAACGAGGGTATTGTAGATTTTTGTAATAAGCCCTTTGTCTGTTGTATCATTGCTAAAAATCCTCTCCCAGTTTGTGGTTGCCTGGCTACCCTCTTAGTAAAGTCCTTTGATGCACACATGTGTTTTATTCTTAGTAAGTCCCATTTGTCAATTTCAGGTTCCCCTGCATTTGTACCCTGTCCTATTGCAGCTAGCCTTTGTATTCTTAGATTTTCCCCGATTCTCTTGCTAATGGTCCTGATGGTTTGTGGTTTTGCTTTCAGGTCTGTTATCCACCTTGAGTTTGTTCTTGTGCATGGGGTGAGGTAGAGAATCTGTTTCATTTTTCTACATGTGGATTGCCATTGTCTCCAGCACCATTTTTTAAATAGGGTATCGCCCTCTTACTTGATGCTTTTGGGGCCCTTGTCGGAAATTAGTTATCTATGTGCTAATGGCTTTATTTCTGGTTTTCTATTCTTTTCTACTGATCTGTATAACTGTCATTATGCCAGTATCATGCTGTTTTGAGCACTGTGGCTTTGTAGTAAGTGTGAAAGTCAGATAAAGCCAGCCCTCCGATTGTGTTCTTTTCCTTGAGGAGATCCCTGCTAATTCTGGGCGTTTTCCCTCTCCACATGAAGTTGGTGGTCAGTTTTTCCAGTTCTCTGAATAAGGTTGTTGGAATTTGGATCGGGATAGCGTTGAACTTATAAAGTGCCCTGGGAAGGATAGACATCTTTACTATATCAAGTCTCCCAATCCATGAGCATGGGATATTCCTCCACTTGTGGAGGTCACTCTACATCTCCTATAGTAGGGTTTTGTAGTTTTCCTTGTATAGGTCTTTTGTTTTTTTCGTTAGATATATCCGTAGATATTTCAATTTATTCTTGGCTATCGTGACTGGTACTGCCTTCTTGATCTCCTCTTCTATGGTCTTGTCAGATGTGTAGAGCAGACTAATTGACTTCTGTTTGTTGATCTTGTATCATGCCACTCTTCCTTATTCCTCTGTCACTTTTAGTACTCCAGTTGTGGAGCTCTTGGGATTTGCGATGTACAGGATCATGTCATCAGCAAATAATGATAATATGACCTCCTCATCTCCCATTTGGATACCTTGGATGTCTTTCCATTGTCTTATGTTATTTGCTAAGACCTCCAGTACTATATTGAATAGTAGTGGGGATAAGGCGTATCCTTGTCTAATCCCCTTCTTCAGAGGGATTGATTTAGTCTTTTCTCCATTGACTATTATGTTAGCTGTCGGTTTCTCATAGGTAGCTTGTATTAGCTTGAAGAACTGACCTTTTATTCCTATCTGTCTGAGCGTCTTGATTAGGAAAGGGTGCCGGATGTTGTCAAATGCTTTCTCTGCATCTATAGATATTACCATATGGTTCTTATCCTTCATCTTATCAATATGATGTATAATATTGATGGATTTATTCATGTTAAACCATACCTGCATCCCTGGGGTGAATCCTACCTGATCCTAGTGAATTATGCTTTTTATATATTTTTGTACTCTTGGCCAATATCTTGTTGAAGATTTTTTTGCTTCTATGTTCATTAGAGATATTGGTCTATAGTTCTCTACTCCTGTGGAATCCCTTCCCTGTTTGGGTATCAAAGTTATATTGGCTTCATAAAATGAGTTTGGGAGTTTTCCATCCTTTTCTATACTCTGGAAAACTTTGTGGAGGATGGGTGCCAGCTTCTCCCTGAAAGTCTTATAGAATTCCCCAGTGAAGCCAGCTGGTCCAGGAGCTTTTTTTGTTGGTATATTCTTGATAACCATATCTATCTCTTCTCTTGTTATGGGTTTGTTTAGTTCCTTGACCTCTATCTGGGACAGTCTAGGCAGGGATTGTTTTTCCAGGTCTCCCAGATTGTTGAACTTGTTGGAGTATAGATTTTCATAGTACTTTGTGACAATCCTTTTAATTTCATTAGGGTCTGTTGTGATTTCCCCCATTTCATTCCTCATCCTGTCTATTGTTGCTTGTTCTTTCCTTTCTTTGGTCAGGTTTGCCAGTGGCCTGTCGATTTAATTGATCCATTCAAAGAACCAACTTTTTGCTGCATTAATATTTTGCATTGTTTTTTGTCTTCCCAGTGGTTCAACTCTGCCCTAATTTTTCTTATTTATTTTCTTTTACTGTTGGAGGGATTATTCTGCTGACTCTATTCTAGTTGTTGGAGTTTTTGTGAAAGCGTGTCTGCCATATGACTCTCTTCCTCTTTCATATGTGCTCCTATTGCAATCAGGCTACCTCTGATAACTGCCTTCGCAGCATCCCAGAGGTTTTGATACAAATTATTCTCATTAATTTCTAGGAATGTTTTGATCTCCCTTCTAACCTGGGTCATTACCTGTTCATGCTGCAGAAGTTCTTTGTTCGTCCTCCAACTGTTTGCCCTTGTTTTACTACTGGTCCTGTTATTAATCTCCAGCTTTATGGCATGGTGGTCAGAGAAGGACGTCTGTATGATGTCTATGAATTTACTTATGCTTGACTTGTGTTCCAGCATGTGATCAATTTTTGAAAATGTTTGAACATGTTGTTTCAAAAACATTTTGAAAATGTTTTTCTATGACAGACCTGTTTGTTCTTTTTGAAGTCCAAGATACTTTCAACATTCTTCTCCACCACCATAGTTCCATTCTTCCCCAGTATTCCTTATTGAATGTCCAATTTTAGCATGCATATGTGATTGAAATTATCATGGCTCCAGACAGGTGCACCATAGTTGTTAAAGGAACAACCTTGATTTTCAATGTTTTAAAGAGGTCTTCTGCAACAGATTTACCCAATGCAATATGTTATTCGATTTCTTGACTGCTGCTTCCATGAACACTGGTTGTGGATTCAAGCAAGATAAATGCCTTGACGATGTCAACCTTTTCTTCATTTACCATGACATTATATATTGGTCCACCTGTAAAGATTTTGGCTTTCTTTACATTGAAGTAAATCCATAATTAAGACCCACAACTCATGATCTTCATCAGCAAGCACTTCTAGTCATCTTCCTTTTCAGCAATCAAGATTGTGTCATCTGAATATTTTAGGTTGTTAATAAACCTTTCTTCAATCCAGATACATCATTTTTCTTCACATAGTGCCGCGTGTCTGAATATTTGCTCAGCATATTACCTGCATAAATATCATGACAGGGCTTAACCTGGAGACAAACCTCTCCTGAGTTTAAATCACATGGCATTCCCTTGCTCTGTGCACACAACTACCTCTTGATGCAGGCACAGGTACCAAATAAGCACAATGAAGGGTTCTGCAGTTTCCGATCTTATTTTTTTTAAAGATTTTATTGGGGGCTTTTACAGCTCTTACAACATTGCATATATCATTTGTATCAAGCATATTTGTATACATGTTGCCATCTTCCTTTCCAAATGTTTTCTTGGAGCCCTTGGTATAAGTTCCTCTTTCCCCCTCCTTTTCTTTCTTTTATTTGAAATCATTTTATTGGAGGCTCATACAACTCCCATCATGATAGATAAATATGTCAATTGTATGCCGACCACATTGGCACACTTGTTGCCATCATCACTCTCAAAACATCCTTCTTCCACTTAGGCCCCCAATTCCAGCTCCCCATATTTCCTTTCCCTTCCCACTCTCCCTCCCCCATAAACCCTTAATAATTTACAAGTTGTTATTAATTTTTCATATCATACACTGCCAATGTGTCCTTTTGCTTACTTCCCTATGAGACAGTTATATGTAGATCCCTGAAATTGGTTCCCTTTTCTATTCCACCATCACTTCACCCTCCCAGTATCACCACTTCCATGACTGGTCCTGAAGGACCATCTGTCCTGAATTAGCCCTATTTCTGGCTCCAGTGCCCCTGGTCTAGCTGGATTTTTGTCAGGTAGAAATGAAATCATAATAGTGCGTGGGAGATAGCATTTGAGAACTAGAGGAAGGTTGCATATTTCATTATTATTACATTGTACCTTGACTGGCTCACCTCCTCCCTGCAACTCCTCTGTAAGTGGATGTTGCTTCACCTATTAATGGGCTTTGGGTCCCTAATCTGTACTGCCCCTCATTTATAATGATACAATTGTTAGTTCTTTGATACCTTACACAGGATCCCTTCGACACCTCATGGTCACATAGGCTGGTGTGCTTCCTCCATGTGGGCTTTGTTGCTGCTGAGCTAGATGGCCACTTGTTTACTTTCTTGCCTTTATGATCCCAGATGCTACATCTTTTGATAGACAGGTACCATCAGCCTTCTTCATCGCTTATGCTTATGCACATATTTGTCTTCAGTGATTGTGTCCAGAAGGTGAGCATCACAGAATGCCAATTTAATAGAACAAAATAAACTTGAACTGAGGAAGTACTGGAGTGGAGGTCCAATGCCCATCTGCTTTCCTAATACTAACCCTATAAGTATATGCATATCAATCTATTTCCCCATCATCATATATAAATATATTCACCTATGTATATGTCTGTATTTAGACCTCTATAAATGCATTTTACCCCTCAGTTCTTTCCTCTATTTCCTTTTACTTTCCTCTTTTCCCACTAGCATGTTCAGCTTCCATTGGGGCTTCAATATTTTCTCTCTGTTACATTATTCTTGATCAATCCCAATCAGACCTCTCACATTCATCTAATCACTGATTTTGAATCACTTGTTGTTCCCTTATCCCTGGGCCGGTCAACACCACCTCTTTTCCCTTCCTCCCCATCTCCAATGTCTTCCCTGGAACCATGAGTCCCGTCATTTTCACCTCCAGACTGTTCATCTAGTCTATCCTATCTATATATACCTGTAGAGACAACAATATGTACAAAAAAATCCCCAGGACAACCTAAGATAAAGCAACCAAAGAATATAAAACAATGATAACAAAAAACTCAAATATCATACATATATATATATATATAAATATATATAAATATAAAACAACATAAAAACCTGTAAATAGTTCAAGGTCTGTTTGTTGACCTCCAGAAGTGTCCCCCATTGAGTCAGATGGGGTGTCACACCTTGTCCCCAAAGTATATCCTTGGGACTCCATTGGGAACTCTGTGCTCTGTTGCACACTTTTAGTGTCTTGTCATGGTGTGGTTGGGTCAGACAGGCTATAATCCTGACCCTGCTTTTCCATTGTTGACCCCGTAGGGCCTTGGGTCAGTGAGGAAAGCCATATTTCATAGTGGGGCCGGCCATATGATCCTCTCTGTGCATTGGCTGTTCTGAGTGGAATATCTTCCTGAAGACTCGGTGGGCCAGGAAGCACTCCATTCTCTCTTTCTCCCCCTTCATTGGTTCTTGTGACTTTCCATTCTTCTCAAGATTACCCATAGTTTGTTATGAAATCAGTAGAGATTTTCTCAGTGCTTTCCATTTCTACGGTAATAGAGTGCCTTTGCACAGTCAATGAAGCACATGGAAACACTTTACTGGGAGTCACTGCTTCCAGTTAAGGTCCATCTGACATTACCAATGATGTCTCTGGTTCCTTTTCTGAATCCAGCCCCAACCTCAAATATCTCCATGTCAATGCACTCCTCAAATATTGTTGGATGATTCTAAGCAAAATTCTACTTGTATGAGATATTAATGATAATGTTCTACAATTTCCACATTCTATTGAGTCACCTTTCTTTGAGATGGGTACAAATATGGATTTCTTCCTGTCAGTTGACCAAGTAGCTGTCTTCAAAATTCACTGGCATCGATGAGTGAATATTTCCAGTATTTCAATGGCTTGTTTCAACATTTCAATTGATATGCCATCAATTGCTAGAGTCTTGTGTTTGGATAATGTCTTCAGTGCAGCTTGAACTTCTTCTTTGTTTGTTCTTGTTTACAAGCGACCTCTTGATATAGTTGAAAGCTGACAAGATCTTTTTGATACAGTACCTCTGTATTTTATTCATCTTCTTTTGATGCTTCCTGCAACATTCAATATTTTTCTCATAGGTTCTTTCAATAATGCAACTCGAGGTTTGAATTGTGTCTTTTGATCTTTCAATTTAAATTTCTTGAGCATATTCTTCCTCTTTGCTTTTCTATCTCTAGGTCTTTGCACATTTCATTATAATATTTGACTTTGTCTACTTGAGTTGCCCTTTGAAAATTTCTGTGCAACTTCTTTAAGTCATAATTTCTTCCATTTGCTTAGCTACTCTGTGAAGAAGACAAGTTTAAGACTCTCTTATGATATCCATGCTGATATATTCTTTTCTAGTTTTTTTTCTGTTTTCCTCATGTATGATCTTCTTGATGTCGACACATAACTCATGAAGTCTTCTTCTATCACTTATGTGCAATGCATCAAATCTATCCTTGAGATGTTCTCAAGATTCATAGATAGCCTCAGTGTAGTATTTTGGCTCTCATGGACTTTTCTGTTATCTCTTCCATAACCTCTCCATTATCTCTTCCCACAGATGTAGTCAAATTGATTTTTGTGTACCTTGTCTTAAAAAAGTCCATATGGTAGTAGCCTTTTTCACTGGTGACAAAAGGTACTTGCTTTGTTTGTTTGTTTTAGGCATAACATTACAATTTTATTATAACAAAATGGAACCAAATAAAGATACTCATGTGACAAAGTCTGGAAGAGTTCCTAACATGGGACTTTTTTGTCCCCAAAAGAAATGTGTTATGCCCCCCATTCTTTTCTTGTCCCTTTATTATTTTTTGGGAGTTCATAAAACTCTTATCACAATCCATCACACATGTGTCAAGCACATTTGTACAAGTGTTGCCATCATCATTTCTAAAACATTTCCTTTCTATTTGAGCCCTTGGTATTGACTCCTCATTTCCCCCCTCCCTCTTCTACCCTCTTTCCCTCATGAACCCTGATAATTTATAAATTATTATTATTTTGTCATATCTTGCATCTTCCCCACTTTTCTGTTGTTTGTCCCCTGGAAGGGGGTTATATGTAGACCATTGTGATCAGTTTCCCTTTTCTCCCTCCACCTTCCCCTTATCCTTGTAGTATTGGTACTCTCAATATCAATCCTGAGGGGTTTATCTGTCCTGGATTCCCTGTGCTTCCAGCTCTTATCTGTACTGGTGTACATGCTCTGGTCTAGCCACATTTGTAAGGAAGATTGGGGACATGACAGTGGGAGGTACAAAGCATTAAAGAACTAGAGGAAAGTTGTATGTTTCAACAGTGCTATACTGCATCCAGATTGCCTCATCTCTTCCTTGTGACCCTTCTCTAGGGGGATGCCCAGTTGCCTTCAGATGGACTTTGGGTCTCCATTCCACAATCCTCCATATTCAAAATGATGAGATATTTTTGTTCTGGGTCTTTGATGCCTAATCCCTGATCCTATCAACAACTCATGATCACACAGACTGGTGTGCTTCTTCCATATGGATTTTGTTGTTTCTCAGCTAGATGGCCACTTGTTTATCTTCAAGCTTTTAAGACCCCAGATGCTTTATCTTTTGATAGATGGGTACCATCAGCTTTCTTCACCACATTTGCTTAACCCGCTTTATCTTCAGCTATCCTGTAGCCAGGGTGAACATCACAGAATTCCAGATTATTAGAACAAAGTTTTCTTGATTTGGGGGAATACTTGAGTAGAGACCCAATGTCCATCTATTACCTTAATTTTAAGCCTATATATATATATATATATATATATATATATATATATAGATCTATTTCCCTCTCGTAACATATAAATATATTTACATTCCTATATTTAGACATCTATAAATGTCCTTTGCCTCCTAGTTCATTCCTCTATTTCAACAAAAGGTATTTGTGAAGAAGTCGTGGGTCTTGCATCGCAGTAATACACAGCCACCATGGTATGAAAAACTGACAAATGATTTTTAGTTGCATCTTATATTTGCTTGAGAATGTTCTGAAGCTCAGACACCTGGATCACCACACAGAAATGCAGGCCAGAAGTATAAACATAGAGAATCAAGTACTAGGTTGGACATTTGAGTCTAAAGTTCTGCTCCTGTTTCCGCCTATTAAAGTTGGGTAACTGACTGCATAGCAAGGGTGAATTTTCCCACATGAAAGTTGAGTCAGGCAATCCCATTCTTTTTTGGCATTACATGACTGGTTAATGCTAAGATATCTCTTCCTCTGAATTCCCAAACAGTTTCTTTCTTATTCTCTATGCTCTGCTTTGCATATACAAACAGAAAGTGATATTTATGTATTGAGATTTAGACTTTAGTCTGGTTTTTAATAATTTTATTTGCACTGAACTTTATAAATATTTTTAAAGTATCATCACATCCATTCTCATTTGATCTGCAGAAGTGCTTTGTACTGGGGTAAGCCAGGAATCTCATCCCCCTAGTGTACCACTCACGATAATTATTTCCACTCATGGAGGGCCTTATGCATATCACATGCATCTTACCTTCAACGTCTCACTTAAATCCAGCACTCCTGTTGCTATTGTTATACTCACTTGATAATAAGAAATCTGAGCATCCTCCTGGTGTCACTAAGGATCAATCTAGAACCCCCTCTCAGGGGGACGAATAACAGAAAGTGGGTAAGGAGTGATGGAGGATGATATAGGATATGGAAATAATAATCTATAAGTTCTCAAGGGTTTATAAGGGAAGATGGGTGGGGAAGGGAGGGGGAAGAAATGGGGAGATGATAACAGGGTCTCCAGTGGAAAGATAATGCTTTGAAAATGATGATGGTGGCATATGTGCATATGTGCGTGACACCCTGGATGAATGTGTGGAATGTGACAATCAATGTAAGAGCCCCCAATAAAACTATTTTTAAAAAAGGAAAGAAAAAAATCTGAGCATCACAGGATCAGGGCCTTACTGATAGAGATCTATTATCTCTAAATCCATGGTCTCTGAGGTCTGGGGAAATTATTAGAGTGTTGATAAGTGCCTTCCATGCCTAACTAATATCTCCCAGGTGCTATTTGTATTTATATTACAGAGGCAAATATTCACAAGTTTGGCATTTTATGGCCTTTGTGGACTTCCATTGTCTTCCCATATGAAATATACTGCCTGAGATTTAAACCAAGCAAATTATTAACAAATGCCTAGCACTCTACCATGGAGCTTTGGGATCCTAAAGAAATAATGGAAATGTCTTACTCCAGAAAGATTTTATAATCACAGATGACGAAACCGACTGACCAGTAAAACACCAGTGAGCAGGCAGACAATATTAGGTGTAACAATGGAAGCAGCAATCTCTAAGCACTGCTAACTCAGCTCCTGTAATAAGCAGCATGGCATATTTTACCAAATTCTCTTTTCAGAATGAGAACATTTATACAGAGAGGCTATTCAACCGTTATTCCAATGTCTTAGAACTAGCAAGTGGCAATGTCAGGATTTGATGCCAAGCCACACAAATCATCTGAAAGTAGGAGGGTAAGGATCTGCTGTGTGATGAAGCTAAATTCAACATGCTGAGTATAAAGTAGCTACATTGTTTAATAGGCTTGTCTCACAATGCTGTTATTGTTGACTTCCCTCAAGTCAGTGTTTACTCTTAGTGATCTCATGACCCAAGACTCATTCTATGATGAGACCCTTGTGCTCCACATAGTTTTCAATGACTGGTTTTTAGAAGTTTATCACCAGATCTTCCTACTGTCATGGCAGCAACATGAGAACCTTCACTGACAGGTGGTGGCTGTATAGAGGTGCAATGGTCAAGAATTGAACATGGGTTTCCCAAATGGGAGGCCAACATTCTACCCATGAAGTACCTGCTTCACAAATGCTAAGTGATAGTTTTGTTGAGAATATGAAAAAGTACCATAGAGGAGTACCACTGGGCAGGCTGCTCAAAATTTTGGAAAAATTGATCCTGGGTCTAAAGAAAATGGAGTAATGTTTTAATTTAGACTTAATTAAAGTGCAGCCCAAGAAGTATTTAATAGGATGACTGACCCTACCAGATGACTGGTCCTATAGCACACATGCAGTAAATCACTGTTACCAGAAACTTCTATTCAATGAGACCTTGTTGGTTAAATTTGGTTCAAAGTGAAGACAGGGAATTTCTCATTTGTCCTCAACATTATTGTCCTATGTCTTGATTCATTTCCAGGTATTTTAGCCCTGGAATAAATAAATAAACCAAGTAGACCCAGTTCTGTTTACCTTCTGGTATGTAATAAACTTGGCAAAATTATGGTTTAAAGCAATACTCATGTATTTTGCTTCTGAATCTGAAGGTTGACTGGGCTCCGCTTAGTGATTGCTTGAGAGCTCTTAGAGGATTGTTAGTAGAGTTAACTAGAATCCTCTTGAAAGTGTCCTGACTCACTTGTTTTGTAGTTTCCTGAACATTTCTCTCTCTCTATGTGGATTCCAAAGCAGTTTCTCTGTACTATGAGCAGAATTCTAGGGGGAGTTCAATGTGGTCAGATTTAGATAGAATATTCAATGCTGAAACATTTGCTCTGACAAACAAACAAACAAAAATCAAACAAACATAGGATAAACACCACAAACTACTTAGACTAAGTGTGGGAAACAAATGATCTCCAAGGGTTTAATGAGTTTGGAAGGGATGATGGAAAGGCAAGGCTAGCAGTGGACAACTTGAGTCCCTTGTTATTCTTTCTTTTTTAGCTTTTTAATTGTAAAATAAATGAAGGTTTACAGAGCATATGAGTCTGCTTTCCATTCAACACATTCTACATCATCTCACAGCTTGCAATCCCTGTAAGATATCATGACTCAATTGACTTCTACTTTGTTTCCCTTTTCATTTCTCCTCCTTTCCTAACCCTTGTTGCCTTTTGAATTTCATCCTTAGCCAAATGTTACCTTTTGATCTTGAATGGTTTATAGGTCTTAGGAGTAGGTGCCTTCTTTGTGCTATTTCTTACTTCTTAGGATTTTTTTTTTTAATAATTAGCCTAAAAGTTGAGCCATGCATGTAAATTCCTTTCCAGGACAGAAGGAGCAGCAAAGTCTTGGAGATTCTCTATCAGATCAGTAAGTCTGGTCTTTTTATGATTTTGAGTATTGTTCCACATTTTGCTCCTGTACTACCCAGGACTACTCTTCTACTGTGATTCCTTTCCCCTCTCAGAGTGGAGTTAATGGTAGTCAGGTACCATCTAGTTCTTCTGGACTAAGGTTCCCATGGCTCATTACTTATTTGAACTAGTTCTAGCTGTTGTTTTTGTTGTTGATATTTTATATATTGCATCAGTCAGGGTTCTCTAGAGAAGCAAAATCAGGACACTAATGAATATTTATAAAGTTAATATAGTGAAAAGGAATATAAAAGCAAGTTAGTCCACACAGCAGTCCAGAGAGCTCAGTCCAACTTACTTTCATGGGTCAGTTAATATACTGAAGATTTTTCCCTCTTACGGTCAGTAGTCAAAGGCCAAAGAAGCAAACAGTACGAAAATCAAGTGGTGAGGTGTCGCAGAGGCCAGTAAGGCAGTGTGGCAAAAGAGATAGCGGCGAAACCTAATAGAGAAGCAATACGTAGTGGTGAGTTGTAGTTGTAGCAAGATGAGCAGAGTCAGCCCACAGGGAGCAGACACAGAAGGCTGGGGCTGTGTCTTGGCATGGAAGAGCATACACAGCAGCATGGCCCACCTCAGTCCATAGGTTGCTTCGGCCAGATGAAGCTGCATGGCCCACAAGTAGCATAACACATGGATGAGGCAGGACAGCTAGATTAGGCAGCGCACTGCTCTGACCACCATGAGATAGAGAGGGTGGTCTCCAGAGAGTCATTTATCTTGGCCACTCCTTCAAAAGACACCATCAAGCTGCAATCTGATTGATAGACTAAATTCCATCCATATCTTCTTACAGGTGCCAAAAAACCTAACTCTCACACATTTCTTTGCTCTGGATGGGGGGCCACCAGTAGATGTACCTTAATTTCACTCAGAATGATGTTCTCCAGTTTCATCCATGCTATGAGATGTTTCTTAAAGTCATTGTTATTCTTAACTTTACATAGCATTTTATTGTGTTAAATACCATAGTTTCTTTATTGAGCAGTTGATGGATATATTTAGGTTGTTTTATTTTTTTGTATTTTCAGTACTGCACTAAACATGGATATTCATGAATATATTCGTGTTAGGCCTCTTATTTCTCTAGGATATATAACTTCTAGTAGGGCTGTTGGAGTGTGTGGTACTTCACGGTGGTGTGTCATTTTACAATCTCAGTTGATGGGGTTCTAGTCTCGATAACCTCATTAACATTTGTTATATTCTGGAGATTTTTTTCTTGGTTGCTGTTATTTTTTTTTCATTTGTTAACAATTCCAGGTGAGATAACATCTCATTGTTTTTCTGATTTGCTTAAGGAAAACTGGTGGCACAGTGGTTTAAGCGTTGAGCTGCAGATCTCAAAGTTAGTTGTTCAAACCCACCAGCTACCACAAGGGAAAACTATGAGATTGTCTGTTTTAGTAAAGGTTTACAGTCTCAGAACCAACAAAGCTGTTTTATGCATCAGAATCAACTTGATGGCAACAGATTTTAATGGCTACACATCATAAGCATTTCTTTATGTGTTTGTTGGCTACCTGAAAATCTTCTTTGGTAAAATGTTAATTCATCTTCTCCACCCTTATTTAAAATTAGATTTTTGTTCCTTCTTTGTGGTTAATGTTTTCTATAAATTTTAGAGAATAGTTTATTTGATATGTTGCTAAATTTCTTTTTTCCTAATCTGTGGATTCTCTTTTTACTCTTTTGTTGAAATCTTATGATGCACATGATTGTCTAGTTATTAGCAGGCTTGAGTTGTCCAATCTGGCTTCTGCTATATGTGTATTTTTAGTTATGTTTATTTATGCTCTCAATTAGGGCACATAAGTTGGTCTCTATTTTTCCTTTGATGAAATTTGTAGTCTTAGGGTTACATTAGATTTTTGATCCATCTTAAAACATTTTTAATTCACATATCATAAGTTTAATTGCTCAGTAATATTAAGAAGTAATATTAAGAAGAATCACAATCAATCACAGAACATGTTCTTCTTCTTCTTCTTAGGTCTTCATTTCCCCATAATCTCCCATGCCATGACTGTAGGTAATTATTCATCCGGTTATCATCTATATAGATTTACCTATCCTGGATTATTTGGAGTACATTTTTCTTTCTTTTTTTATATTAAAAGATCACTTTATTGGGGGAACTTACAGCTCTTATAACAATCCATGTACATCAATTATATCAAGCATATTTGTACATATATTAATATCATTAGTTTCTAAATATTTAATTTCCATTTGAGCTCTTGATATCAGATCCTCTTTTTTGTATACTTTTTCATTTCCAACCCTCCCTTCTGACCCCTTGATACATTATTATTTTTATATCTTACACCAACCTCTATCTTCCTTTTCCCACATTTTCTGCTGTTTGTCCCCCTGGCATTGTGTGTGTAAGTATGCTTATATGGTGATTATTATGATGGGTTCCCCGTGCCCCCTCCCCTGCTCTCCCCACCTTCCTCCTAACGGCTTGGTATCACTGTTCCCCTTCCTGTTCCTGGATTCTATGTGTCCTGAGCTTTTATCTTTTATCTGTATGTGAGTGCATTCTCCAGCCTAGCCAGAACAGGAAGGCAGGACTGGGGTTCTGATTGTGTGTGTGTGTGTGTGTGTGTGTGTGAGTTGTTAAAGAAGCCTCAAGGAAGCAGAGGATATTGTGTGTTTTACTAGTGCTAAGTTGTGCCCTGGTTGCCTCATTCCTTCCTTGTGACCCTCTGTGAGGTGATGTCCCATTGTCTACAGAGGGGTTTTGGGTCTCTGCCCTGACCCCTCTCATTCTCAACAATATGGTTTTTATTTTGTTGTTGTTCTTGTTGCTTGTTTGTTTGTTTTGGGTCTTCTAATGCCTAGTACCTGATCCTGTCAACACTTCATGATCATGCAGGCTGCTGTGCTTCTTTCATGTGGACTTGTTGCTTCTCAGCTAGATGGTCCCTTATTTATCTTTAAACTTTTAAGACCCAAGACACTATATCTTTTGATAGCCTGACACCTTCCGCTTTCTTCACCACATTTGCTTATGCACTCATTTTGTATTCATCAATCATGCTGGGAGGGTGAACATAACAGAATTCCAGGTTGTTAGAACAAAATGTTCTTGTGTTGAGGCAGGACTTGAGCAGAGGCCCAAAGTCCATCCACTACCTGAATTTATTGCCATATAAATATATGTACTTAGGGCAATAAATCTATTTTCAAGAATTAACAAATTTATATATGTACACAGCTATGTTTATGCCTCTATCTATAGCTTTGCTTCCTAGATCCTTCCTCTTTTTCCATCCTGCCCCACCATCATGCTTGCGTTTTTGTTTGCTACAGCTTGGGAGAGGAACATGTTTGATTAGAGCACACAGGAGCAAATGAAGGAGGAGGGAGAGAGAGTGGAGTACATCCTGGCCCAGCAAGCCTTGAGGACGATATCCCCATTCAGCCAATGGACAGATAGGAATATGGCCAGCCGAACTAAGAGACATGACACGCCTCACTGACTGATAGCCCTACAGGATGACACTGGAGACACAGGGCTGGAATTGTGCCCCATCTGACCCCACCACAGCCAGGCAAAACACTAAGGTTGTGCAACAACAACAAGGGAAGCAAAGCAAGGAAGTCCCGAGGGTGTACCAAAAATAGACTTTGGGGCCAGAGCATGACACCACATAAGACTCAACCAGAAAGCACTCCTAAAAGTCAACAAACAGGTCTTAAACTATTTACAGACTTTTCTTTTTCTTTTTTGGTCATTTCTTGGCTTGTTGTCATTTTGCTGCTTTATTTTGTTCCATCTTTTTTTCCCCTTCGCATTATTGTTATCTAGGTCTATCTAGATAAGATGGTTGGGATAAACAATCTGGAGGATAAAACAACTGGACTGATAGTTCTGGGGGCATGTGGGAGAGGGGGAGATAGGTGAAAGGAAGTGGGTATTACAACAAAAACTGATCTAAAATTGATGAGGAGGAGGATGTAGGAGGCCTGTTAGGGTTTGATCAAGGGCAGTGTAACAAAGAGGAATTACTGAAACCCAAATGAAGATTGAGTGGGACAAAAGGAAAGTAAAAGGAAATAGAGGACAGAACTAGGAGGCAAAGGGCCTTTATAGAGGCCTGAATACAGGCATGTACAGATGTAAATATATTTATATATGATGATGGGAATAGATCCATATGCATATATTGATAGGTTTAGTATTAAGGTAGCAGATGGATATTGGACCTCCACTCAAGCACTCCCTTAAGGCAAGAACACTTTGTTCTAATAAGCTGGCATTCTGTGATGTTTACCTTCCAAACACGATCACTGGAGACAAAAGGGGTGTGTAAGCAAATGTGGTGAAGAAAGCTGATGGTGCACAGCTATCAAAAGATATAGTGTCTGGGATCTTAAAAGCTTAAAGATAAACAAGCAGCCATCTAGCTGAGAAACAGCAAAGCCCACATGGAAGAAACAGACCTGCCAGTGTGATCACAAGGTATCAATGGATTCAGGTATCAAACATCAAAGAACAAAAAATCATATCATTGTGAATGAGGGGGAATGTGGAGTGGAGACCCAAAGCCCACTTGTAGGAAACTGGACATCCCCTTACAGAAGGGTCACAGGAAGAGATGAGGCAATCTGGGTGCAGTGTAGCACTGTTGAAACATACAACTTTCCTCTAGTTTTTTAATGCTTCGTCTTCCCACTGTCATGATCCCAATTCTTCCTCACAAATGTGGCTAGACCGGAGGATGTATACTGCTATGGATAAGAACTGGAAACACAGGGAATCCAGGACAGATAAACCTCTCAGGACCAATAATGAGAGTAGTGATACCAGGAGGGTAAGTGTAAGGTAGTGTAGAAAGGGGGAACTGATCACAATAATCTACATATAACCCCCTCCCTGAGGGATAGACAGCAGAAGACATGAGAAAATAGCAATAATTTATAAATTATCAAGAGTTTGTGAGGGAGGGCCATGGAGGGAAGGGATAAGATGAGCAGATGATACCAAAGATTGAAATAGAAAGAAATATTTTGAGAATGATGATGGCAACATATTTACAAATGTGCTTGACCCAATGGATGGATGTATGAATTGTGATGTTATAGGAGCCCCCAAAAAATGAATTTGTAGAAAAGATTGAATAGAAAGAGAGGGAAAAGATACAAAAGAAGACAAGAAGGGATCATATAGATCAGGAGAAAAGTCAAGCCACAAAGACCCTGAGGCTCCTCCAAAATAGACTTCAAGTTAGGATCAGCAGCTCCCACAATTCTCCCAGGATCAGTGGGGAGATATTCATAAAGGTCAGCAGACAGATGTGGAATTATGTATGCTTACTTTTAAAAAATAATTTTTGTATACAGTGTGAGTTATGGACCCTGTTTCATTTTCATGCAAGTGGATATCTAGTTTTGCCTAGACTATTTGCTAAAGAGACTATTGCATTCCCATTTATTGAACTTGGACCCTTTGTCAATGATGAACTGTCTATAAGTTGACAGATTTGACTTTGTGTCCTGAATTCTGTTTCATTGTCTATTTGACTGCTGTTGCACTGGAATCAGCCTCCTTTGACTACAATGGTTGTGTAGACTATTTGGGGATTGGAAAGTGAGGCCTCCTATGTTGTTCATCTTTAGTAGTGCGTTGCTTATCCAGAATCTCTTTCTTTCCATGCATAGTTGGTGATTAGTTTTTCCATCTCTTTAAAGAATGACATTGGAATCTAGATTAGAATTGCCCATCATCTTTTTAGATTGTTGTTGATGTTGTAAGATACAATCAATCAGTTCTGACTCATAATGACTCCATGCACCAAAGAACAAAACACTGTTCAATTCTGCACTAGCCTCACCACTGTTGTTATATTTGTTATATTTGTAGTAGTCACTGTGCCAGTTGACCTCAGTGGGGGTCTTTCTCTTTTTTTACAGCCTTCCACCAAGAATGATGTCCTTTTCCGGGGACCAGTCTCTCCTAATACTATGTCTAAAGTACTTGAGACAAAGTCTCACCATCTTCCATTCTAAGGAACATTCTGCCTGCTCTTCCTCCAAGACAGATTTGATTGCTCTTCTGTTAGTTGAGGGCACTTCTCATTCTTTGTAATATTATCCATAGTTATGATTCACACAGTCAAATTCCATTGCACCATCAATAACATGCAAGTCAGCTTCTTTTTAGGTTTCCTCTGTTTCTAGCCTAGATTCATCTGACATGAGTAATGACAATTCCTCATTCTATATTCTCTTTTAAATCTGACTTGATTTTCTGGTGTTTCCCTGCTGATATACATTTGCAATCATTGTCTCTTTCCACAGATGCAGTGAATTCAATTCCATCTGGCGAATTCCATATAGATAGTCACCATTAATGTTATTGAATAAAGACATTTGCAAAGAATAAGTTATTGATCTAAGAACTCCATTGTAAGGACTCTAGCTTCATTTTTATCACCAAGGCCATGTTTTTCAACTACTGATTTTCTTTTTGTCAGCATCTGCTTTTACTGGACAGTAATCATTAATTCATCTTCATTGAATCCCTGATCAATTCCAGACTGAAAATGTCTTTAGAATTCTTCCATTTCTTCATTATTCGGTTCAATAATAGTCCACATTATCATTTAAATGTGAATAATTCCCATGATATTGAAATTTTTACAATTAAACCTTTCTTCCATGAGCATTATGTATTCTTTCATATATATAGGTCTTTGTTGGTTTCTTGTATTAATGTTTTATAGTTTTCTTGTTTAGGTATTTTTTATCTCTGGTTAGTGTTATTCCTACATATTTCATTGTTTGGGTGGTTATTGCAAAAGGCATTGTTGTCCTAATGTCCTTGTTAGAGTTCCATTTTTTAGTTAAGAAAATTTGAACACACCTGATCTCATCTGATCTCAGAAGCTAAGCAGGGTCAGGCCTGGTTAGTAATTGGATGGGAGAAAATCTGTTGATTTTTCACTCTGCCTCTTTGCTGCATATTTCAATAAATTGTAGTAATTCTCATGGAAACTCCTTGGCATTTCCTGTGTATAGGATCGAATAATCTGCAAGTGGAACCACTTCTACTTTTTAAAGTCTACTTTTTTTTATTAGTACCTCTTACAGATATTATAACATTCCATAGTTCGATCACATCAAGCAGTACTGTATAATTGTCACCACAGTCAGTTTCAAAACATTTTCTTTTTTCTTGAATTCCCTGTTATCAACTTATATTTACTTCTTTGCTGACTTGAAAATTATTTTCTCTTTCATGATTTACTGTTCGTGGTTACGATCAAATAATCCAAGATGCTGGACTATATTAACAAGAACACAGCATCAGGTTTGGGAAAAGCCTTATTAACAACATGCATATGACACAAACTTGCTTACTGAAAGCACGGAAGTCGTGAAGTACTTGCTGACAAAGATCAAGGGCCACAGTTTCAGTATAAATCAAAACTCAATGTAAGGAAAATGAAATTGTCACAAGTGGTCAAATAGATTACATCATGATGATCAGAAAGTATCAACGTTCTCAAGGATTTCATCTTACTGGGATCTACCGTTGACACTCATGGAAGAAGCAGTCAAGAACTCAAACACCATAACATACTGGGAAAATCTCTTACACAGAAGCTCTAAAGTGTTAAAGGGAAAAAGTGTCCTTTTGAAGATTAAGGTGTGCTAAACCCTAGCCAGGGTATTTTCAATCATCTTATTTGCATATGAAAGCTGGACAATGAATAAGGGAGACTGCAGAAGAAGTGATACAGTTGAATAATGATGCTGGCAAGGAATATTGAAAGTACCATGAGTTGCCAGAAGAGCTAACAAATCTGTTTTTGAGGAAGTACAGCCAGAATGCTGTTCAGGATAGAAGCTGTCTTGTTTCACATACTTTGGACATTGTATCAGGAGAGATTAATACTCAGAAAGAGAACTTATGCTTGGTAGAGGGGCAGCGATAAAGCGGAAGATCTTCAATGAGATGGATTGTAATAGTGGCAGCAACAGAACAAGTAGAAGGATGGTGCCTGACTGACACTGGTGCACATAGCTCACTACGAGGGGGAAATGACTCAATGATACCTAATAGCAGTAGCAAGACTTTCAATACAACAGTCAATAAGAGTAGGGATAAAGGACATCCTTGTCTGTGTCCTTTCCAGAAGGGAGTATTTTTAGTCTCTTTTAATTGAAACCAATGTTGCCCCCCTTTTTTTGGCATCACTGCCCTCTGGTGGTTGTGGGAGCTACCCAGCCTTGCTCCTGGAGAGCCACTGCTGGATATGAACCGCCACGCCCGTGGGCTACAGTCCTGCACTCAATCACTACACCACCAGGGCTTAGCCGCCCATTTTTTTTATATAGGCCCTTACTTACGGATTTCCCCCTATTCCTATTTTGTTGAGTGCTTATTTGAGTAGTGTGGGATTTGTTCAAATTCCTTTTCTTTATCAATTAATATGATCATGTCTTACTTGTTCATTTTTATTCATGTGCTAGATCAGTGATCCTCAACCTTCTTAATGTTGCAACCTTTTAATACAGTTCTTCATGCTGTGGTGACCCCCAACTATAAAATTATTTTCATTGCTCCTTCATAGGTGTAATTTTGCTACTGTTATGAATTAGGTGACTCCTGTGAAAGAGTCATTCAAAAGAGGTCGCCACTCACAGATTGAGGCCATTGTGCTAACTTCTGTTGATTTCTAAGCAGATGCATCCTTGAATAACTGGTATGAATTCCACTTTGTGATGATGTATTATTATTTTAAGTCTCTTTTGAATTTAGTTGGCTAGGTTTGCTGAGAATTGTTTCAATATGTTCATGAGGAATATTGGTTTGTAGTTTTCTATTTTTACCCTCACCCTAGCCCTAATCCTATGCAATTTTCTTTTTAATGATGATTTTGCTTGGCTTTTGTATCAGTGTTACATTACTTGAATGAAGGGAAACCAGATTTTTTCCATCCTTCCCTATGTTCTGGAGTGTGAAGAGACCTGGTGTCAGATTTCTTAGTAGTTTGGTAGAATTCACAAGTGAAGTTATATGAGCCAGTACTTACTTTGTTAGGAGTTTAAAATTTGACTTGTTAAATTACCATTACATAGCTTCTTTTCTGATGGGTTTGTTCACATCTTCTGTCGTAGGTTGGTAGTATGTTTCTAGAAATATGTCCATTTCTGCTATGTTTTCGATATTTTTTTTCAACATTTTTTTTGGAGTATAATTCTTTACAGTATTCTGTTGTTATTCTTTTACTACAGTAGGTTCTCTGGTGATGCCATCTATTTCATTTCTTATTAGTGTTATTGGCATATTTTTTCTGTTTCTTTGTTAGATTTGCGAGGGGTGAGTGAGCTTTATGAATCTTTTCAAGGAACCAAATTCTAATCTTATTTATTCTTCCCCTTGTTTTTCTACTGTATTTTATTTTTCGTTTTTTGTTTTTTGGGGGGCTTCACTGCCCTCTGGTGGTGGGAGTAGGAGGTCCAGCCTTGATGCTGGATTTGAACCTCTAACCCAGTGGGCCGCAGTCCCGCGCACAACCACTACGCCACCAGGGCTCAGCCGTTTTTCTATTTTAATATTTCTCATTTTATTTACACTCCAATTTTCCTTATTATTTTCTTTTGATGATTTTCAGGTTATTCCTTTATTCATTTTACTCTATGTAGGGTTATTTTGATTTTTTTTCTTTTTAAAATAATTTTATTTGCCCCCAGAGTTGCTGCCGCTGTGGGTTTCCCTTCCACTCTTACTTGCACGACATGCAGTCTTGCCCCTTCCTCTCCTGAAAGCACCATGGCCACTCTGAAGGATCAGCTGATTCGGAATCTCCTTAAAGAAGAACATACCCCCCAGAATAAGATGACAGTCGTTGGAGTGGGTCCTTTGGGCATGACCTGCACCATCAGTATCATAATGAAGGACTTGGTAGATGAACTCGCTCTTGTTGATGTCACGGAAGACAAGCGGAAAGGAGATGATAGATCTCCAGCAGGGCTGCCCTTTCCTTCACGCACCCAAATTGCCTCAGGCAAAGACGATAGTGCAACTGCAAATTGCAAGTTGGTTATTATCACAACTGGAGTACAATAGCAGAAGGGAGAAAGCCACCTTAATTTGGTCCAATGTAACATGAACGTTTTCAAATTCAGCATTCTGAATGTTGTAAAGCACAGCCCAAACTGCAAGTCCCTTCTTGTTTCTAATCCAGTGGCTATCCTTACCTATGTGGCTTGGAAGATAAGTGGCTTCCCCAAGAACCATGTGATTGGAAGTGGTTGCAATCTGGATTAAGCTTGGTTCCGTTACATAATGGGGGAAAGGCTGGGAGTCTCCCCATTAAGCTGTCATGGAGGAGTCCTTGGGAAGCATGGAGACTAGTGTGCCAGTTTGGAGTGGGGTGAATGTTGCTGGTGTCTCCCTGAAAAACCTGCAGCCTGCCTTAGGCACGGATGGAGATAAGGAACAGTGGAAAGAGGTCCACAAACAGGGGGTCGACAGTGTTTATAGGGTGATCAAACTGAAAGGCTATATACTCACTGCACCATTGGGCTGTCCGTGGGCTGATTTGGCAGAGAGTATAATGAAGAATCTCGGGCAGGTGCATCCAATTTCCACCAAGATTAAGGGACTTTATGGCACAAATGAGGACATCTTCCTCAGTATCCCTTGCATCGTGGGACAGAATGGAATCTCAGACATGGTGAAGGTGACTCTGACTCTGGAGGAAGAGACCCCATTGAAGAAAAGTGCAGATACCCTTTGGGGATCCAAAAAGAGCTGCAGTTTTTCCCCCCAATTATTTTATTAGGGACTCTTACAGTGCTTATAACGTTCAGTACATCAATTGTATCAAGCACACCTGTACACATATTACCATATTCATTTCGAAACATTTTCCATTTGAGCCCTTGGTATAAGCTCCTCCTTCTCCCTCCCAACTTTTTTTTTTTTTAAGGCATCACTGCCCTGGTGGTGGGAGTAGGAGACCCAACCTTTGCTCCTGTGAGCGGGAATTGAACCTCCATCCCAGTGGGCCACAGTCCCGTGCACAGCCACTACGCCACCGGGGCTCAGCCCCTCCTCCCTACTTTTTTAAATGAATCATTTTATTGGAGGCTCATATAACTCCCATCACAATCTATACATACATCAATTGTATGCAGACCACATTTACACACTTGTTGCCATCAATACTCTCAAAACATCCTCCCTCCATTCAGGCCCCCAGGATCAGCTCCCTATATTTCCTTTCCTCCCCTCCCCACCCCATGAACACTTAGTAATTTGCAAATTGTTATTATTTTCATACTGTACACTGTCCCATGTGTCCCAACACTCACTACTCTGTTGTCCGTGTCCCAGAGAGGAGGCTACGTGCAGATCCCTGAAATTGGTTCTCCATTTCTAGTCCTCCATCCCTCCACCCTCCTGATATTACCACTCCAATTACTTGTCTTGAGGGGTCATCTAGCCTAAATTTTCCATGTTTTCAACTTCACTGTACATCTCCTGGTCTAGCTGGTTTATGTTATAGAATTGGGATCATGATAGTGGATGGGAGGCAGTGTTTGAGAACCAGAGGAAGGTTGCCTATTTCATTGCTACTACCCTGTATCTTAAATGGCTCATTTCCTCCTTGCAACCCCTCTACAAGAAGATATCGCTTCACCTATTGATGGGCTTTGGTTCCCCAGTTTGTACTCCTCCTCATCAATAATGATATAATTTTAGCTCTTTAATGTCTGACTCCGGATCGCTTCACCACCTCATGATCACACAGGCTGTGCTTCTTCCATGTGGGCTTTGTTGCTTGTGAGCTGAATGAGCTTTAATACCCCAGACGCTATATCTTTTGCTAGCTGGGCACCATTCAATTTCTTCACTACATTAGCTTATGCACACATTTGTTTTCAGCGATCATATCAGGAAAGTGAGCATGGAATGTTATGCTCTTTAGTTCTTGAAGCCTGATATCTAATCCCTTTGGCATCTCGTGATCCCACAAGCTGGTGTGGGTCTTCCATGTGGGCCCTGTTGCTTCTGAGCTAGATGGCTGCTTGTTTACTTTCAAGCCTTTAAGACCCCAGACACTACCTCTTTTGATAGCCGGGCACCATCAGCTTTCTTTACCACCTTTGTTTATGCACACATTTTTCTTCAGTGATTGTGTCAGAAAAGTGAGCCAATTGGAATGCCAATTTAATAGAACAAAGTGTTCTTGCACCAAGGAAGTACTTGAGTGGAGGTCCAATACCCAACTGCTGCCCTTCTACTAACCCTATAAGTATGCACATTGATCTATTTCCCCATCGTCACTTATAAATATATGCACCTATGTACATGCCTCTTTTTGAACCTCTATAAATGTCCATTATCCCCCAGTTCCTTCCTCTATTTCCATTTGCTTCCCTCTTGTCCCACTATCATGATCAACCTCCGTTTGGGTTTCAGTATTTTCTCTCTGTTACATTAGTCTCAATCAGTCCCTATTGAACTTCTCTCACCCACCTTGTCACTGATTTTGTATCAATTTTTATTCCCTTTTCCCTGGACTGGTCAACATCACCTCCTTTCCCCCTCTTCTCCCTCTTCCATGTCCTCTAACCTGGAACCATCAGTCCTGTCGTTTTTGCCCCAGACTCTTTGTCCAGCCTATCTTGTCTAGATAGACCTGCAGAGGTAACAATATGTACAAAAAAAGGCCTCCTAAAGTGAAGCAACCGAAGTAGATAAAACAATGATAACAACAGCAAGAAAACCCCTCAATGTGCTATACATTTATGTAGGAGAATAATAAAAATAACAACAATATAAAAACCTGTATAAAGTTCAAGTCTGTAGTTGACCTCCAGGAGTGTCCCCAGGTTGAGTTGAATGGGGTGCCATACCCTGGCTCCAAAGTATATCCTTGGAACTCCATCTAGAACTCCATGCTCTGTTGCACACTCTTAGTGTTTGCATTGGTGTGGTTGTGTCCAACAGGGTATAATCTTGACCCCATTTCTTCATCCTTACCCCAATAGGCCTTGGGTCTGTGAGGGTAGCTGCATTTTATAGTGGGTCCAGCCATATAGTCTTCTTTTTGCATTAGCTGTTCTGAGTGGGAATATCATCCTGAAGGCTTGGTGGACTAGGATGCACATCATTCTCTCTTCCTCCGTTTTCATTTGTTCTCATTTGCTCTGGTCAGGCATATCTCACTCCCCAAGCTTCAGCTTCAGTGCTGACCTCCAAGGCAAACTCCTCTGGTGGAGAGGTGGCTGCCCCTATAGTTGGGATTGGGGTTGTGTTCTCATTGTCCCTCCACTGGTTCTCCAATCCATGCTGTCATGCTGCATTCACATCCTGGGTCTCCGGGTTTAAGTTTGGTCCCTCTTTCCCTGTGGAGCTATAAACAATATGCCCCCCTTTGATAGTTTAGTGCCCCATTCCCTTTCTACACATTGCCTTCTGCCCCTGCTCGCCCCTCCTTGTTGGCTACCATATGTGGCCCTAGATTTGATCTGACCCCTACCATGTTACCTGGGCCTTCTCCCAGGATCTTCTCTATATAGTAACTTTTTCCCAATGCCCCTTTCCAATTTTAAAATTATTATTATGCTTATCTCAGCGGATTCATATTGTACATTCCTTTTGTGCTTGGCTAACTTCACTTAGCATAATTTCCTCCAGTTCTTCCCATGCGGTGATGTGCTTCATGCGTTCATCACTATTTTTCAGCGATGCATAGTACTCCATTGTATGTATGTACCACAGTTTTTTAATCTCATTTGTCAGTTGATGGGAATATGGACTGTTTCCAGCTCCTTGCGATTGTGAACTGTGCTGGGATAAACATTGGGGCACAGATCTCTGGTCGTGGATTGTTGCTTGTCTCTTCTGGGTATATGTCCAGCAGGTGAATTGCTGCGTCATATGGCAGCTCAATTTCCATCCATTTTTGATATCTCCAAATTGATCTCTATAGTGGCTATACATACCTGCAGGTCCACCAGCAGTGGATAAGTGACCCTATCTCCCCACAGCCTCTCCAGCATTTGCTACTTTCTGACTTTTTGAATTGGGCTATCCTTGAGGGTATTAGGTGGTATCTCATTGTTGTTTTGATTTGCATTTCTCTTATGACTAATGATTGGGAACATTTTCTCATATATATATTGGCCACTCTGATTTCTGCCTCTGTGAACCTTCTGTTTGACTCCTTTGCCCACCCCCTCAGTGGGCAGTTAGTTTTGCTCTTTTTGGAAGCTATCAGGGTATTGTAGATTTTAGTAACAAAGCCATTATCTGATTTATTATTGCTAAAGATGTTTTCCCAGTCTGTCTGCTCTCTTATTACTCTCTTGGTAAATTCTTTTGATGTGCACAGGTGTTTTATCTTCAGTATATCCCATTTGTCTATTTGAGCCTCCTCTGTGTTTGTGATCTTCCCTACTTCTAATAGCTTATGTAATCCCTGTGCCAGTGTCCTCAGGTTGGTCCCAATTCCCTCATTGCTGGTCCTAATACTTTGGGGTTTTACTTCAAGGTCTGTGATCCACCTTGACTTTATTCTAGTGCATGGAGTGAGGTAAGGGTCTTGCTTCATTTTTCTACAGGTAGATACCCATTTTTCCCAGTACCACTTGTTGAAAAGGGCATCTGTTTCCCATTTGATACTTTTGGGGCCCTTATCAAAGATCAGTTGTCTGTATGCTTGTGTTTTTATTTCTGGATTTTCAGTTCTTTTCCATTGGTCTGAATATCTTCATTATGCCAATACCATGCTGTTTTGACCACAGTGTCTATACAGTATGTGCGAAAGTCAGGTAAGGCAAGTCCTCCCACAATGTCCTTCTTCTTGAGGCATTCTCTACTAATTCTGGGCTTCTTCCCTCTCCATATGAAGTTGTTAATCATTTTTTCCATTTCTTTGAAGAAGGATGATGGTACTTATATTGGTATTGCATTGAACTTATATAAGTGCCTTGGCTAGAACTGTCATATTTACTACATTGAGTCTTCTGATCCATGAGCATGGGATTTTTTTCCATTTCTTGAAGTCATTCTCGGTTTCTTGCAATGGTGTTCTATAATTTTCCTCATATAGATCTTTTGTTCTTTTTGTCAGGTATATCCCTAGATATTTCAATTTGTGCTTGGCTATTGTGAAGGGTACCTCTTTTTTTATCTCCTCTTCTGTGGTCTTATCTGATGTGTACAGCAGACCAATCAACTTCTGATTGTTGATCTTGTATCCTGCCGCTCTGCCATACTCCTCTATTGTTTCCAGTAATCCCTTTGTGGAGCTTTTGGGGTTTTCCATATATAGAATCATATCATCTGCAAATAAAGATAATTTCATGTCTTCCTTCTCCAGGTATATACCCTCTGTGTCTTTTCTATGCCTTATGCTGTTAGCTAAAACCTCCAGTATGATATTGAATAAGAGTGGGGATAAGGGACATCCTTGTCTGGTCCCCTTTTTCAGTGGGATTGTGTTTGCTTTTTCTCCATTGACTATTACACGGGCTGTTGGTTTTTCATATATAGCTTGTATCGTTTTGAGGAATTTTCCATCTATTCCTATCTTCTTGAGTCTCTTGAACAGGAATAGGTATTGAATATTGTCGAATGCTTTTTCACCATTGATGGATATAATCATGTTATTCTTATCATTTTTCCTGTCAATATGGTGAATGATACTAATGGTATTTCCTTTGTTGAACTACCCCTGCATCCCGTGTATGAACCCCACTTGGTCATGGTGAATTATTTGTTTTATATACTTTTGTATTCTATTGGCCAGTATTTTATTAAGGATTTTTGCATCAATATTTATTAGGAATATTGGTCTGTAGTTCTCAATTCTTGTGGGATCCTTGCCTGGTTTTGGTATCAGTTTTATAATAGCTTCATAGAAAGAGTTTGGGAGTTTGTCATCTATTTCTATGTTTTGGAAGAGCTTGTGTAGGGTTGGTGTCAGTTCTTCCCTGAATGCTTGGTAGAATTCCTCTGTAAAGCCATCTGGTCCAGGTGATTTTTCTGTTGGTAGTCTCTTGACAACCTTGTCTATTTCTTCTATTGTTATGGGTCTTTTGAGATTCTTGACGTCCATTGGGGACAATCTAGGAAGAGATTGTTTTTCCAAGAATTTGTCCATGTCTTCCAAGTTGTTGAGTTCATTGGAGTATAGACTTTTGTAATACTGAGTGACTATTCTTTTGATTTCATTAAGGTCAGTTGTGATGTCCCTTCTTTCATCCCTTATTCTTGCTATTGAAATTTTCTCTGTCCTTTCTTTGGCTAAGTCTGCCAGTGGTTTATCAATTTTGCTTATTCTTTCAAAGAACCAACTTTTAGCAGCATTAATTTTTCCCATGTTTTCTTATTTTCCTGAATCTCAGCCCTGATTTTTATTATTTCTTTTCTTTTGCTATTAGTGGGATTATCCTGCTGACCCTGCTCTAGCTGTTGTAAATTCTGCATCAACATATCAGTTATGAGACGCTCTTCCTTTGTTAGATGTGCCTGTATTGCTATGGAACTTCATCTGAAGACTGCCTTTGCTGTGTCCCATAAGTTTTGGTATGTGGTGCTTTCATTCTCATAGGTTTCTAGAAATTTTTTAATTTCCTCTCTGATCTGGGCCAGTACTCATTCTTTTTGCAATGGAGAATTATTCATTCTGCAACCGTTTTCTCTAGTTCTCCTTACTTTCCTTTTGTTGATTTCCAATCTTATGGCAGAGTGTTCTGAGAGTGAGTTCTGTATGATATCATTGTGCTTAAATTTATGTAGATTCTCCTTATGTCCCAGCATGTGGTCGATCTCCAGGAGATCCGTGCGTGAGCTTCCTAGCTGGCCACCATCTTCCCCAAGAGTTGCAGTTTTAAAATCTTCTCTTGTACCAACCACTTTATTGTCTAGGCTACAAATGGATTTTAGTTGGGGGGTGTGCATGTTTTTATCTCCTCTATGACTGAAGCAGTAAATTTATGATCTAGAAAAAACATTAGTGTCCTAACATCTGATCTGAAGATGGGCCATAGAGCCTTACAGCTCTATCCTGAGTGGATTATATTTATCGTGTGTAGTTCTGTATTGGTTAGCATAAAATTATCCACCTCTGAGACTCCACTGCCAAGGTGTTTACTTTGTGAAGGTGTTTACTATGTGTGATAGAACTTCTGGTACTTTCAGTCAACATGCCAAGTTCAACTTTTCCCCTAATCACATCTTGTCTTCAGGGTGTAAAATAAATCCAGTCTTGCATGTCTTATACATAACTGTCCTAAGGTCTTATTTTTTGTATGATATTTGCCTGACTAGTGTATTTGCCTTATAATGTAAAAATTGTGCCTAAAAACAATGCAACTATCTGTTCTACCAACTAAAGCACCAAATAAAACATGCACAGTGAAAAATATTATTGACATATACTTCATACATCACACAATTTAACCATTCAATCATATGAAGAAGCGCTGTGCAGCCATCATCAACATTAATTTCAGCACATTTTCTTCACATTTTCTTCAGCACATTTTCACACTTGTAGCTACCTCATTTCTTCTCATGCTTCCCTGTCACGCCCCTAGGCAATTAGTTACTGTCTTTGTAGATCTACCTATCTTTGACTTCATCTACAGGCAAAAAGGAAGGAAGCAAGCAGACAAGCAAGCCAATAAAAATGACTAGAGAAAACAGAAAAACATCAACAAATAAAAAGCAGATAATATTAAAAACTGAAAAAAACTTTAAAATGGTTAAAAGGAAGATCAAATGATTAAGTATTATATTTTAACCTAATCAAATCTGCAACAATCAACTTTAAAATAGAATCTGTCTGATAGCATGGCTAATTGCGTTCTTGACTATAGTCAGAGGGGATTCACCAATGGTTTAATCCATGGATGCATCCTGCAAAAGGATTTTAGACTTTCACTGTCACCCCAATCCTTCTGTAAGCAAGGTGTTGACAGTTTAAGCTCTGATACAATTCTTTCCTTTTTATTTGGATTTTATTAGTTAAAGTCCTTAGATCACACAGGCTGGTGTTCTGCTTCCACGTGGATTTAGTCGACACTTCGCTTGATTAGGTGGCTGTTTGTTTGAAGAGAAGGCCTTACGCCCCTGCATGTTATGCTTTCAGATAGCTGAGCACCACCAGGTTTCCTCAGCAAACTTTGCTATGGCATCTGTGTCTTCAACACTCTCTTCCCTGCAGGCTACTCTCTTTCGAAGCACAGGAAGTGTTCAGTTAAGGTGCTGATTTTGGTTTTCTTCTTCAATGTGTGTGCTTATTGCTATATATTGTCCTCTGAGTACTTTTTTCTTAGTTGGTGAATTTAATCCATTTATACTCGGTATAATTATCAATAAGTATAGATTTATTGCTGTCATTTTGCTGTGTGTTTTGTGTTGTTACTGGAAACTTTGCTCATATAAATTTCTTTACAAGATTTCCAAGACTGCAAATCTTCATAGGGCAGAATGTCTCAACATTCTGCCAGAGTGGCTGGTGGGTTTGAACTGCCAATCTTGTGGTTCCTTTTCTAATGTTACTCACCACCTCCATCAGCACTCCTATCTTTGGATAGGATGGCATATTTATCTCCACATTCTTGGCTTCCAAAACTGAGCTAAGCTTGCTGTAGCTGTTGGGTATATTTGTATATAATGAAGACTGCCTTTTCCTCCATATACTTGAGGACACGGAGGAACTCCTGACTCTTATGGGAGAATCCATCCCAGTGGGTCTCAAACTTCCTAATGTTGTGATACTTTAGTATAGTCCTCATGTTGTGGGGAGCTCCAACCATAAAATTATTTTCATTGCTACTTCATAACTGGAATTCTGCTGCTGTTATGAATCATAATATAAATATTTGATATTTATATCAAATAGGATGGATTTTCATTGTTACAAATTGAACATAAATAAGCATAATTAAAGCAGTGATTAATCACAAAACAATATTTACTTTTATATTTTGAAATATTTATGTGTTTTCTGATGGTCTTAGGTAGCCCCTGTGAAAGGGTCATTCAGTCCCCAAAAGGGTCACAACCCACAGGTTGAGAACAGCTGATCTAGGTCATATTAAGTTCTTTTGCCCAGCTTCTGGCTGGATTTAGAGCTTCTGAATACTTGCATAAAACTTTGAAAGTTAGGAATTCATTTGAGCACTTTAAAAAATAGATTTCCTCCCTATTTCTTTATTATTGTTTTCATCTGTCATTTAAAGAAAAGAGACTTGGATGAGGAGAACCTTCTGATATCATGAAAGCAGGCAGGAACAGTCACAGCTACAACTTGGATCTCAATCTAATCATTATTAGATTGTGGACCTGGAAAAGCCAAAGTTTATGATAAACCTAGAGGTGTCCTGGATGTTTTACTGTCATAATAAGCTGAATAACCAACTGGTAATGGGGTTATTGGAATCGCACGTGCCAGGAATTGTGCACTGGGTAACATGGAGGCTCTGCACGGAACCTTGAGCTGGAGGTTCACCTAGCTTCTGTGGAACTCTGCTCATTTATCTCTCTCTGGAACACTGGTTCTCAACCTGTGGGTCATGACCCCTTTGGGGATTAAATGACCTTTTACAGGAGTCCCCGGATTCATAACAGTAGCAATATTACAGTTATAAAGTAGCAACAAAAATATTCTGTTTGGGGGTCAGCACACATGAGGAACTGTATGAAAGGGCCACAGCCTTAGGGAGATGGAGAACCACTGCTCTAGAGCGGCTGCATTTCCTCTGTTGGCTTGCATCTTTACCTCGGTAGTTCCACTACATTTGAGCTTTCGTTATCCTGTTCAGGAAATGGACAGTTCTGGAGAAACTTGACCAAAGATCTTGCCTTGGTAAGATCTTGCCTTTGAGGCCTTGCCTCTTTGCTGCAGCAAAATCCCTCTGGCCACTTTTTCTGAAGCACATTGACTAGGTTTATGTTGTCAGAATGCTTGCTTAGCATTGTGATCTAGGAACTGGAAGTACTGTTTTGGGAGTAATAAACCCACTCAGGTTTCTACTAAAGAGTTCTTTCTCTTGCTGTTTCTCACTTGCCTTTCCTCTTCCCCTCTTTTCTTTCATCTTGTTCTTGTTCTTCCTCTCTTCCTTCCCCAATCCCTTTCATTCCCCTCCTTTTGGGAATGTTTGGGAAGTTTCTGGAAACCTAGGAAATGCTGTGTAAAATCTGACCTCTCCTCTCAGGCATTAAAGCACGCTGCTCCATGCTGCTGAGAGATGCTCAGTGCAAAAGCCATTACCACTCCTCCCCTCCCCCTTTCAAACCAGACACAGCTCAACTAGCGGAAGGATGAGTTTCAAGCTTTTAGGATCACCCACTAGGGTAGCTTCACACCTCTTCTTCAGGCCCTTGCAATATCACACTGTGAATCCACAGGACTCTGTTTCTGTGCCCCACCCCCACCCACAGTAAACTATCCAGACTTAGAGATCCAAGTGGGGGGCTGGGGTTTTACTGAGAAACCAGTTCATTCAAATTTGGATAATCCCCAAATCTCATTTTCTCCATTGCTTATGACTACCTCCTGACTGACCTGCTTATAGAATGGGCCAGGAAGCCATTGGACCGCTTTGCACTTTTACTCCTTTTATCTTCCTGGCCTGAGGGGGCTAATGATCAGTGAAATCAAGAGAGGCCAGCAGGCCCCTGCTAATCCACAAATTGGATCATCCACCCTGAATAATCAAGGGTTGTTACACAAAAGTTGGTTTCTCTCTTTGATCAGCAGCATGCTCAGAACCCAGCTCCCTTTGCTTCCTGCAGGAGCGCCCTGGGGAGTGAAAGTCTATTCTACTTGGCTAAAGAAAATTCAGAGACAGGACCAAAAGACTTCTGTATTCCAGTCAGCTGTTCTAGTAGGACAGTGAAGAGAGGTTTGGAATTCTGAAGAGCTTGTATAAACACAATATTTGATAGGCCAGTTTCATTATGTATTATATACACTTCACCAAGAGGGGGAATCTAATCCCATGAAAACCTAAGGAAAAAAAATAACAAAACAAAAAAATTTTGTCATCGGTTCAAATTCATGGTGACCTCATAGTGTTTTCAATGGCTATGGCATTTTAAAAGCAGATCAACAGGTCTTCCTTGAAAGCTGCCTCAGGGTGGACCCTAACCACTAGCCATTTGGTTAGGAGATGAGCACATAACTGTGCCACCCAGAGATCCCAGCAAGCCAGATCTAATGTTAAATATCTTAATAATGATGATAGACTGCAACAATGCTGGCAATTATAATTCAGCCATCTCTCGATGTAAGAAAACTAAATAGAGAAAACCACAATTCTAGAGGAAAGGAGGGAATTATTATTTACATTATAAAATTTTCTTTTTTGTTAGAACCATATATTCACTTACTGATCATTTTCTCTGTGGTTGTTAACTGCTACTGAGTTGACCTGATTTATGGAGACCCTGTGTATAATGAAACAAAATGCTATCCACCTCTGTGCCACCTCATGGTGGATTATGTGTTGTTATGATTATTTGTTCTTATTGGGTGACTTTTCGAAAGTAGATCATTAGGGTTTTTTTTTCTTAATTAGAACACTTTACTCAAGTTCTTTTAAAGAACAAGCAAAACAGTTGTATTCATGTGTGTAAGAGATAAAAACTGAGCTTGTCCATAAGTTGTATGAAGGGATCCATGAGGTTCACATTCTTGTGTTACTAATGTCTAATGATAAGTTATATCCATCTCCACTTGATCTAGACCAAAAGACTCATAGGGATCCCTTAGGGCAGGGTAGAAGTGCCCCTGTGGGTTTCTGAGACAATAACTCTTTATAGGGATAGAAAAGTTCATCTTTCCCCAGCCTTCTAAGGCTGAAAGGCAAAAAATATTCTCTTATAAATGCTTCACAATGACATAAGAGAGGGCTTTCTGGAGTCAGAGAGACTGGGATTCAATTCTGACTGTGCTAAATTAGTTATCATCTCTGAGATCTAATTTTCACAAATGTCTCCACATTTATGCTCAAACTCAGAATAATTTCTAAAGCAGGGGTGTCAAGCTGGTGACCAACAGGCCACATGTGGCCCCTGAGGTAATTTTTAGTGGCCCACAGTGCTCTGGAATAAAATGGAAATAGAAAAAATTGTTATGAAGAAAATAGCATTTAGCCCAGTCTAAGCTTTTCTTCATAACAATTTTCTCTGTTTCCATTTTTATTTCAGAGCATCGTGGGCCACAAAAAAAAATATCTCAGGGGCCACATGTGGCCTGCGGGCTGCCAGTTTGCTATCCCTGGTCTAACGGCTTCACCACAACCAAGAGGACTTTTTTCTGTGGCTGCTCCGGTGCTCTCATGTGCTAGCTCACCGCGATCTATCAACTCAGATAAGTCAAGCTCACTTCTACTCATGACCTTTGTGTGTGCTCTAGTCTCTATCTGGAAAACTCCCTCTTAGACCCTTAAAACTCTTTTCTTCTTCTTCTTCTTCTTCTTCTTCTTCTTCTTCTTCTTCCTCCCTTTCTCCTTCTTGCATTATAGCAACACATATTTATTTTATTTTAAAAATAGTTTTATTGACATATAATTCATATATCATACAATTCAATAATTTAATGATATTTGAGAGAGTGTCAAATCAGCATCACAGTCTTAGAATATTTTCTTCTTTTTTGTACTCAGGTATTAGTTCCCCATTTCCTTAAAATCTCACTTGTGAGATGCTAAGAAAGTATTAATCCAGTTATTGTATTTACAGATTTACTAATCCTAGATTTCATATGCAGAAACATGTACAGAAAACAAGAAGCTCAACAATAACAAGACAAAACAAGAAAACCTTATCTCATTTAGATCCTTGCCAAATCTTGTCTTTAGCTACACCTCCTTTGGGACAGTTGTAGGTCAGTGAGTGATACATTACTCCTCTTTAATGCGGAAGATGTGGGCAGATGTACTTCACATGTGGCCACTTCTCACACAGCCGTTACCTATCTGTCAGTAAAATAGCATTTGGGAAGTCTGTCTTCCAGGGTATAGTCATTAGGAATGGCAGAGGTAAAACCAGGCGTGGAATAAATGTCATTGTTATTTATATAATTGGCACAGATACTTAGTGAATTTTAAGTACTTTTTAGTATTTGCTAAATCTGTTATACTGCAGGACTCCTTTGCTTGCGTGAGGCGCCGTTGAGTTGGCCATGACTAACGGGCACAGCAGATTGAAGATTGTCTTGCCCGGCCCTGCGCCAGCCTCGCAACAGTACCTGTGCTTCAGCCCGTTGTTGCAGCCGCTGGGTCAATCCCGTTTGGCCACAGTCTTTTTCTTTTTCACTGCCCTGCTACTTTACTACAATTGGATGTCCTTTTCTAGGGACTGGTCTCTCCTGAGGATAGCATGACCAAAGTAACTGAGATGAAATCTTACCAACTTTGCTTCTAAGGCGCATTTTGACTGTGTTTTTTCTAAGGAAAATTCTTGGTTATTTTGGTAGTCCAGCACCCTAATTCAATATTTTCCAATATTTTTCCCAGCACCCTAATTAAAATGCACTGATTAATTTTCAGTCTTCCTTATTCAGTGTCCAATTTTCAGATGCACAGGAGGCAATTAAAAATACTATGGTTTGGGTCATGAGCATTTTAGTCCTTAAAATAACCTCAAAAGAGGTATTGTGTAGGAGATGTGTCCAATAAAATGTGTTCTTTGATATCTTGACTACTACTTCTTTGAGCATTGATTATGGATTCAAGCAAGATGAAATCCTTGCTAACTTCAATCTTTTGTCCATTTATCATGATTTTGGATTTTCTTTACCTTGAAGAGTTTTCTTCACATGAAGGTCTCTGTGAAGGACCTATATGGACAGTTGGATAATTCCCTTTTAATGACTATAGTCTCAGGAATCTGTGCTTTCAAAACCCTTTTTACTAGCCCAAGAGTTCAAATTCCAAATTCTTTAAGAGCACAAGTAGATAATATAAACAATGGATGTAATTTAGATGAGACCAGTAGAATTGGAAACGTCAGGTCAAGTCCAACTGAAAATACAGGGTGGATTTTTCAAGGGAACTTAGAAATTCAGATTTTAATGTAAAATCACCATAATTTACAATGTTGTTTCCTGTGTTGGCATCCCCAAGACCACCAAACATCTGGAGATTTTCTAGGACTCATAGTACTTCATGGGTATTTGCAGATGAGTTTCACCCCAATGAGCTTTTAAGAACATACAACAGGATCGTAAGGCAAAAGACTCGGGTTGAATCTGGGAAGAATCAAAACACAGGCTTCCTCATGATTCCTTCTGGTGCCCCACTTCCTCAGACCTCAGCAACCAAAGGCAGTTACACCTGCATATTGGAGACTCAGCCCTCCAGGCTTTTACTGAGGCTGGCCACACTGTCTCCTCCTGTTGTTAGCTGCTGTTGGATCGATCCAGATTCCTGGCCACCTTACGTCCATCAGGAAAAGTGAATTATCCTTCCAATTGTGAGTATGTGCTAGTTCATTGCTGAGGCTCTGTGCCAGCCCATTTTTATAAGATATTTCTTATCCCGATTTGGTGCTTTACTTCTCCTAACATGATAGCCTCCTTGAGTGAGTAATCCCTTGTGATATGTCTTCAAAGTGAGTGAGTAATACAGTGTTCTATTGCAATCCATAAAGTTTCCATTGACTAATTCCCATAAGCAGATCCAATCTCAAAACAAAACTCGGCTGAGCCCTGGCAGCCTAGTGGTTGTGTGTAGGACTGTGGCCCACAGGGTTGACAGTTCAAATCCAGGAGTAGCTTTCCAGGAGTAAGGCTGGGCTTCCTACTTCCACCAGGGCAGTGATGCCACATAAAAAAAACAAAAACAAAGCAACAACAACAACAAAAAAAAAACAACTGAAGGTCAAAAGTTGATTCAGATCCTATAAGACAGGGTGGAATTGCCCCTGTAGGTTTTTGAGATTGCAATCTTTGTAGAAGTAGAAAGTCTCGTCTTTCTCCCTTAGAATATCTGACGGTGGGCTGAGCCCCAGTGGCGTTTAAGTGCTTGAGTGCGGGACTGCGGCCTGCGGGTTTGGTGGTTCAAATCCAGAGGCGGCTCTCAGGAGCAGCACTGGGTAGTGCCCATGGCCACCAGAGGCAGTGATGCCCCCCACGCCCCCAAATGGATTGTAATCTATTAAAAAAACTTTCTCTCAAAAGAAAAAAAAAGAATATCTGATGGTATTAATGACTATACTACTAGGAGCCCTATAAATATATTAATAGGTCTTTATTTATGCTCTCTTAATTTAGAAGTACCTCTAAAACCTGTCTACCATAAGCAGATTTAAAAAAAATGCTGGTTGCATATCTAGTGTCACAATAGAGTGTGATAAACCAAACAGACATATTGTGATCATTCTGTCTACTAGGCACTATAATCTCAGACTTCTAGGGGAAAATCAGGTGTGCAACTTATACTATTTGTATAAATGTCTAAGCCCAGTGAGTCACTCAAATCATTTAGATATGTTATTGTTTCTATTTCACATTTTCTCCAATTAAAAACAAACTTTTTATTATGTTTAGGTTTACAGAGCAGATCATTATGATTGCATTTGTCAGTTCATACAAATTTTTTTCATCCCATTGATAGTAAACCTCTGAAAATAAAAATGTCATTTATTCCTTGGGTTTCTTGTCGAGTTTTCTTCTATCTTAACCTTTCTGAACTTTGTTCTTAAATAAATGTTGTCCTTTTGATATTAAATGGTTAATTTAATATCCACCTCAAAGGTGGACAATCTCTCTAGTCTTTTTGTTCCCATTATAGACATGTCTACTGTTTGGCTGTTGAGCCATAAAGTTGAGTTCAGTTTCTGATGTGAAAAGTGACCAAGAACTATAATCTTAGAGGTTGTGCCAGTCTTTATCTGACCAGTAAGCCTGATCTCTTTTACAATTTTGAGTTTTGTTTTACATATTTCTTATTCTATATTTAGAACTTTTTAACATGATTCCCTTAGAGCAGTTGGCAGCGGTAGCTGGGTATCATCTAGCTCTTCCAGTCTCAGGATCCTGTAGAATGATGTTTGTACAATTCATTGGACTAACTGTCTCTATGTGTTTTCAGTTGTCCTCGCTCTTCTTTGCTTCTGTCTGAGAGACACACAGAGTTGCATCTTAGATGGCCACTCATGAACCTTTTCTGTTTTACTCTCTGTCGTAATTTAGGTGAAGGTTTATAGAACACAGTATAGTTTACATTCAACAAGTTATACACATTCTGATTCAACTCATCCATTCCAATCCCTTCAATGTACCATCACTTATTCTATTTCATCCCTGTGTTTCCAGTTTACATTCCTCTCCCCTTCCTCATTTTAGGAACATTATGACCATTCTGATATTACCTGGTTATACAATTCTAATGTGGCAGTACTTGTAAGGGACTTAGTATTGAGGGCTCCACCAATCTCTATACAGCAGGAAACCTGGTCATTGTTATGATTTTGTTTTCTGTTCCACATTTTTCTCTCACTCTCTCAAGGACCCTGTAATGTGGTCCTTTTCAGAGCAGTTGGTACTAGTAGTCAGGCATCATCTAGTTCTTTTGGTCTCAAGGTTGTGGAGAATAATTTTTATGGAGTCCACTCATCTTTTAATTTTCACCATACACAGGCTTTTAAAACCACGGTTGTTACTAACCATATCAGAATATAGAATTATGAGAACTATATTATGCCAAGTTAGCTTCATGTCCAATAAGACCATGGTTTGGGGCTCACTGGACCTATAACTTGCTCACTTAGGGAATGCTTTTTATTACTGTTGAAATTATTTATCAGTCTAGGGCCAACTTTGCAAAGAAATTTTTCTAAGGAAGCGATCTCTGATGTTCTATGGTTACTTATGCACTAAAGGGAAAAGAATAAAAGCAACTTTTGGTTATGCAAAATTCCAGCATTTACATATGTATACAGACCCCCATACCCACTGGCTTGGAGTCAGTTCTGATTGCTAGTAATCATATAAAGGACCCTGATGGTATAATTCATCGATATGTGCCCTGCTAACCACAAAGTTAGCAGTTTGACATCACCAGTCTACCCATTGGAAAGATGAGGTTTTCTACCACTGTTAAGGTTCATAGTCTTGGAAAACCATACAGGCAGTTTTGTTTCATAAGGTTTCTGTGAGTCAGAATCCACTTCAGGACAGGGAGTTCTGAGCTAGTGGCCCTGTGAGACAGAGGAGAATGCCCATAGCGTTTCCAAGGCAGCAGACTGCCGCATCTTTCTCTGAAGGAGCGACAGGTGGGTTGGGTCCACTGAGTTTTGGTTAAAAGCCTAATCTTAACCACAGTGCCACTAGAGTTACTTACATATGTACACATACATTACATGCATGTATGCACATACACATGCATGTGTGTATATATATATATAATATATGAAAATCATATAAAGACCCTCATGTTCCCATCATCTGACTACATCAATTAACACATCTTTGCTGATTGTTCTATGTCCTCATCTACTTCCCATCCCACACTTGATTTCTTTGAAGAAAATCCCATACATAATATTTCATATGTCTACTAGTAGATTTCTCTAAAGGATAAGGAATTTGAATGATGACTTTGCATATGGGCTGCCAGTTTTCAACCTTGGCCTAGCCCATTTCAGGAATAATTTTCAAACAATGATTCTTGGTTTGCTGGCTATTTTGTTAGATTTATCTACTGCCAGCATCAGTACCACAAGGAGCTCAAGATGAGGGAACACCCAGGGCATGGGAGTCTGGTGCAGAATTTTAAGCAGGATATTTGCTTAACCATTCTGATTCCAGTGATTGTTGGTGTGAGTTATAATGGTTTCTATGACTTTATCATATGCCACTGGAGGCCAGTAATTGTACCTGCTTTTATCTGAGGTGTCAAGGCCCTTGTGTTACTAGAACTCTTAGAAATGACCTCTGAGCCCCAACAGACTGAGGGAGGTCAGTAGACTTAAGTGGCCACTTCTTAAACTATCAGCTTTCTTAGCATTTCTGCTGATGGTTTGGGAAGATGTGGCACAGGGAAAGATTCCTGGGATGTTTTCTGCTACTCAGTCACTGACTAGCTCAGATCATAGGCTAAGACACTTCACTTCTCTAGCCTTAGTCTCCTCCCTTGTAAAGGGATGGGGTTTTCATTTGAAAAGGCATTTAGTATATGGTTGCTATGAGGCAGAATTCACTTGGCTGTGACGTCCTAGGCACTGTGCATATGAAGCTTACCCACAAAGAGCTTGCATTCCAGGGTTGGGATGTAACATACACACACACACAAAGTATATTAGAAAAGCCATGCATGATAAGTTCCATTAGGGACCTATGGAGTGCTGCCAGCTCATTAAATTTATTGGAGTTCCATTAAGCACCATCCCTGACTATTTCAGATGATTTAAAATGCATTGTTCTTATTCAAGCCTCACAATGAACTTGCCAGTGAACTTTCCATATTGCTGTTTCCAACCTCCTTCTTAGCCCTGAATTCTAGATAAGATAACTGAGTCTCAAGAGAAGTTCACCAGTCTTCCCAATGTCAACACCTAGGAAGTGTCTAAGTTCCCATTACAAGCCCAGTTTTCTTGGGCTTAGAAGTCCATTTCCACTGTACCTAACCTCTCAGTGGTGACCTGCCTGAAGGGATAAACTTGGGCATTCACCAAGGTTCTTTCATGACGCTAATAATTCACCATACCTAGATTCTTCCTATGTCAGGCGTATAGGCCGGATTTTCTGAAAGTAGACACTGAGATGAGAATTTGTGGGTTAGTGACAGATGAAGATAAACACTAATATAATCATATCATTTTGAATGAGGGGGAGTGTGGAGTGGAGACCCAAAGTCCATCTGTAGGCAACTGGACATCCCCTTACAGAAGAGCTAAGAGAAGAAGATGAGCCAGTCAGTAAAACATACAACTTTCCTTGAATTCTTTTTTTCCCTTGAGTTCTTTAATATTTCCTTCTCTCCCCCCACCCACTATCATGACCCTAATTCTACTTTACAAATATGGCTAGATCAGAGCATGTACAAAGGTCTGGATAAGAGCTGGAAACATAGGGAATCCAGGACAGATAAAGCCCTCAGGACCAATAATGGGAGTAGAGATACCAGGAAGGTAAGGGGAAGGTGAGGAAGAAAGGGGGAACCAATCACAAGGATCTACATCTAACTCCCTCCCTGGGGGCAGACAACAGAAAAGTGGGTGAAAGGAGACACTGGACAGTGTAAGACATGGAAAAAATTTCTAAATTATCAAGGATTCATGAGGGAAGGTTGAGTGGGGGAGGGAGAGGAAAATGGTAAGGTCTAGTAGAAAGAACATGTTTTGAGACTGATGATGGCAATCAATGTACAAATATGCTTGACACATGTATGTATGTATGAATTGTGATAAGAGTTGTATGAGCTCGCAGCAAAATTATTTAAACATAAAATAAAGAATAATAAGATAATTGCTAATGCACTCGACTTTTAACAAAGGATTAGACGGGCCAATCCATCCAGAAATATCTCAAAACAAAGGCCTGGAAATTTAATTCTTAGCATTCAGATCTTGAAAAACCTGTGGAACACAGTTCCACTATGACACACCTGAAATTATCATGAGTTAGAATTGAGTTGACCAGACTTTTAAATTTATTAAGGGACAGGAATTTAGAAAGCAGGCCAGGAAAGGGTAAGAAGTTAACCAAGTTTAGAACTTCAGAGAAAATTTTGCAAATGGTAGCTACATGTAGCTTGATGTCACAGAGACATGTGGGAGTAGAATGTCTGTGAAGTCATGGTTGTTAGTGATTGCCTAGACTCGTGTCCTGTGCTATTCTGGTGGTTTTCATGGAGCCTGCTGAAGGTTGAAGAAGTTGGGGTTTTGTGCATCCTTCACAGCCATTTCAAGGAACCCTGGTGGTGTTCTAGTTTTGGACTTCTAACTGCAAGGGTTCTGAGTTCTCTTCCACATTTTTCTCCCACTCTATCCAGAACCTGCTAATGTGATCTTTCTGGAGAAGCTGGCACCTTCTAGTTCTTCTGGTCTCAGGATTGCGGAGAATGATGCTTGCACAATCCATTCATCCTTTGAAATAGCTTTTTAAAATTTTCCCTCATTATTTTTAATCTCATTGTTTCCATGACTTCTTTCAATCCCTCTTGTATATATGTCTTAAATGTATACTGCATATATACATGGGTGTATATATTCATGGATATACGGTATGTGTGTGTGTTGTTTGAATTTTTTTTTTTTTTTGCTTCCTTGGGTCCTGATCAATACAGTAGTGCAGTCAGACCCTGATCTCAGGTAGTTTTCTTGCAGACCTGTACACTCATTAATTCAGATAATCTGGGGAGTGGAGTGTGTTCCGTTGTGGACAAGCTGAATTTGAGGTGCCTGTGATATGTCCCGGTGGACAAGGTTTCAATGAGAAACCTCATTGAAGCAAGCAAATGATCAGGGAAGGGAAATCAATCTGGGTTGACTGTAATTGTAAACGCATTTTATGCTCTTGAGTCTTGATTTAAGCCCCCAAAGCTAGCAGGAATTCTGAGGTAATGGGAGGGGAAAGCAATGTAGATGAAGAAATATGAACATGCTCTGAGGGGTCAGCCTGAGTGGTTTAGGAAAGGGATTTTTTGGGGGAGCATCACTGCCTTCTAGTGGTCATGGAAGCAGGAAGGGGACTTTTATCACATGGCCATGCTTAACTATTTGGGCTTGTAAATTACATGTTCCCAAGAAAATGGTGGAAGCTGAACATTGTGTATTGTACCTAGCAGATGACATGTATTTCCTGTTGTTATTAGATGTTGTTGAGTTGTTTCCAACCCTCAATAAACTTATGTACACTAGAATGAAACATTGCTCTGCTCTGCGCCATCCCTTACAATTGTTCCTATGCTTGAGATCACTGACGTAGCCACAGTGTCAATTCAACTTGTGGAGAGTCTTCTCTTTTTTGTTACCCCTCTACTTTAACAAACATGACATTCTTTTTAGATCAGTTAAAATCATTTCACCCCAAGTATGTCCTGAGCACCTATAATGCAGCAGATTTCACTTTGCTTCGGTCATTAGTTAATGTTCATGATAGCAACAGTCAAGAAATCAAGCACTTCATTGCATGGGGGAAAATCTGTGGCACAAGACCTCTTTAAAGTGCTGAAGAGCAAGGAGAGCACTTTGTAGAGTAAGAGGAATCTGATCCAAGCCATGGTGTTTCCATCCCCTTATACGTATGTGCAAGCTAACTTGTTCTGTCTCCTACTTGCCTCCCCATCACTCATCTTTCCTACCCATCAACCACCCACTGCTTCTTCTTTTCCTGAATAGGAGCCAAGATGTGGTAGGTTACAATATCAATCACCCAGAAAATGAGAATGCAAATAAAAGCAGAAGTAAAGAAATGAGAAGAAAACAGATAGTGCGTGAATCATTCTTACAGGTACTGGATTTAGTACAAAGTTTCTTAGACATGTTGGCAAAAAAGAAAAGAAAGAACACATTCTTGATTATCCAGTTGAAGCGAATAGGAATACAGCTTGGAAGAGATCGACTTTCCCTGGCATTGTGTATAATGGGCATTTATTGTGACAGAACTCTGTAAGTCACTCTGGGTAGCATAATGGACATGGTCTTCCACTGGAATTCAACAAAAGCAGAGAAAGGCTCTTCAAATGTTTTTCTTATTGATTCGCTATGAATGCTATGGACAGGACATTAAATCTTTCAGTGAAGTTTCTTCAGTGGTAAACTAATGTCCAGCTACATTAATCTGACTTACAAGAGGAGAGAATCCAGAGAATGGAGATGGAAGACTGGCTAACTGGCTATTAGGCTCTATCATTCAAATTTCATAGGCCTCTAGCATTTAGCTTTGGGGGATTTAATCTCTATACCAGATTAAATTTTCTCTCTGTACCTCTCTGAAATCTAGAAAGCCATCTCAGAACTTGTTTTAATCTGGGGCTAATGAGGGTTGTATACCAGGTCTGCTTTCTTCTCTTTTCTAAAGCCAGAAATTTGGGGAAACAGTATCATATGTTCTCTCTGGATATAGAATACATAGGAAACACATTTCAGTGTCCAGCGCTAAGATGTTTCCCCTCTATCAGCTTCTTCACAGTGTGGCTCAACTGAGCCTGGCCAATTTTCAGTTGGTTGGGCCTCATTTGTATCAGCAATGCAATCATTTTTGTAGTATGTCAATGTCCTAACATAAGTATGGTTGATCTTCAGAACCCATCTCACAATCAGAGCAATACTTGGGCACTTGAATGCCATGTGGATTGTAAAAAATCAAAGGAACTGCTCCCAGTATGAAGGGTATTTAGCCCCTCATTCCATAGGAGTCATTGAGTCATTTGCTGGATAAAGTATCTGGTTGCTGGGGTGTGTTCCACAAAAGGATGTTGAGAGAAGGAACACCAAAGATGGAAAAGATACACAAGGTATGCACCTGTTCCTTTCTGAATTATTCAAAGTGGATGCCATCTAAAACAGAAGAAACAAAACAAAACAACACACACACACAACCCAGTTGCTGACAAGTTGGCACCAACTGACGAGGATGCCAAGTTTGTCAGAGTAGAAGTGTGCTTCGTGGCCAATGTTTAGGATGTTTACAGCTAGAAATTTCTTCTGAGGTGCTTCTGGGTAGATTCAACATCCAGCCCTTTGGTGAACAGTTGAGTATGTTAACTGTACTGCCCAAGGACACAGCACAACAAGAAGACTACCTAATTATAGGTGAAAATCACAGTAACTCCTTGTCTTCAGGTTTCTCATCATTATAATGTACAGAAAATGATAAATCTGAGGACTTACTGGGTTGTAATGGAACTAATGAGGGGTTGAATGGGGAAGGCCAGGGCATGAAGGGGAACTGACAAAATCAAAGGACTGTGTAGAGATGCAAACTGATATTTACAGTTAATAATTTTTGGTTTAAAAATATCACCTGTTAGAACAATCTACTTTCATTATCAGACTTATTATGGAAGCCCATCTCTAGCACAACAAGCATTTTCCTGTTCTTGAATCTCTCCTCTAAAGGACTCCTTCAGTCAATTCCAGTCCTGATTGTCCCTGACTTTATATCTCTCTAGGGTTTGCAAATAATTGGTCTAATCATAATGCTTTAGGCACATTCCAGATAAGTCATTCTACTTGCTGACTTCGCTCTCAGCAGTTTACTATTGGATTTGATTCTGCTTTACTTTTTATTTTTTCCTGCCCCTGGATGATAGATACTGTGTAGCTTCTTCTCCTTCCAGTCGAAGAAGTCCCATGTTTTAAGTCTATTAATCTCTCCTTTTAATTTCAGCACTTGAGTACATCAAAGAGGGAGGAAAAAAGCTGCAGGGTAAACAAACAGTATCCCAGGGGCACCTTGTTATTTACTGTGGAGTTACTGAGAGAAAGTGGTATCACAAAGCTAAGCTTGAGTTGCCACAGGTGAAAAAGGTTGACTTTTGCTATAGGACCTTGTCAACTCAAAATTGTACAAATGGTTTAGAAAGAATATGGAAATTGTTCATTTTTATATGGAATTACAATGCTCCAATCTAGAATTTACATCTATATGGATATATATAGAGATAGATGGATAGATAAATATGTGCATGGCTAAGATTGCTTATTCAAATTTATCCAGGAATGCTTTGGAAGAAAGCCCTGGAGGTCTACTTCTAAAAGATCATGGCCAATGAAAATTCTATAGAGCATAATTTTATTCTGATTTTGATTCATGTTGTTGTTAGGTGCCATCAATTAGTTGCCATCCACAGCAACCTTATGCATAACAGAATGAAACGCCATCATCACAGTTGTTCCTATGCTTGAACCCATCCTGCCACCATGGTGTCAATCCATTTCATTGAGAGCCTTCCTCTCCTCCTCTGCTCCTTTACGTTACCAAACATGACATCCTTTTCCAGGGAATAGTTTTTCCTGACAACAAAAGTGTATAAGACAAAGTCCTTTCATCTTGGTCTCTGGCTATACTTACAAGACAGATCAGTTTGTCCATGACATTTTCAATATTTTTCTTAGCTGATCTGCAGCAAAACTTTGTGTATTTCATTATCACATTTGGGTTTTATCTTCTCAAGTTTCTCTTTGACATTTTCTATTCAGCTCTCTGATATCATCATTTATTCCATTTGCTTTATCTACTCTATGATTAAGACCAAGTTTCAGAGTTTCTTCTGACATCTACTTTGACCTTTTCTTTATTTCCTGTCTTTTAAACAAATGTTTGCTTTCTTCACGAATGATAGTCTTGATGTTCTCCTCATCAGGTCTGCTGCCCTTAATGATAAATGTGTCAAACCTGTTCATAAGATAGTCTCAAAATTCTGGTTACATTTTGGCTCTTGTGGTCTTGTTTTAATTTTTCTTGGCTTTATCCTAAACTTACATATGAGCAATTGATGGTCAGCGTCACAGCTTTGTTTTAGCTGCTGATACTAAGCTCCTCCATCATCTCTTTCCAGAGATGAAATAAATTTGATTTCTGTGTATTCCATCTGAATAAGTCTATATGTTGTTAAGAAAAAGTATTTGCTATGAAAAAGTCAATGGTCTTGCAAAATTCTATCATTCCATTTTCCTTGTTTCTCTCACCAGGTTTATACTTTCCACCCTACTGTTTCTTCCTTTATGTTCCCAAATCTTGCATACAATAATTAAGATTGCCTCTTGATTGTATGTTTGATCAATTTCTGCCAAAGTCATTGGTAGACTTCTTCAAAATCTTCACCACTAAATTTTGTGGTTGGTGCATAGATCTGAACAGTAGTTGTATTGATCAGATTTCCTTGAAGGCAGATAGATGTAATTTGATCACAGACAGCATTGTATTTCATGATGGATTTTTCAATGTGCCTTTTTACTATGAGTGCCTACCATTCCTCTTGATTGTATTTTTTTCTTTTGATTTTTTTGATTGCATTATTCCCAGCATAGTAAATCAGATAATTTTCTGATTGAAGATGGACAAATATGGACGGGTCCATTTAAGCTCACTAATGCCTAAGGCAGGGGTCAGCAAACTCTTGAGATCAAAGAGCCAATCCTATCCCTCCTAACTACTTTAAAATCACTCAAGAACCTTAAATATGCTTTTTCAAATGAAGGAAATCACCATGATCTGAAATAATAACTTTCAAATGTTTTCAATGTTACTTCAGAGCTGCATATTCACACTGAAAGAGCGCATATGGTTCACGAGCCCCAGTTTGCCCAACACTGGCCTAGGGTATTCATCTTTATGTGTTTTATTTCATTTTTGATTACTTCTAATTTTTCCTAGGTTCATACTTTACACATTTCAAATTCTGATCACTAGGAGATTTATCCCAGAGGCTTCGATCCCTCAGACTTTACCTTACTCATGTCGTCCCGATCGATTCTACTCTGAGAAGTCAACTTCTCTTCAGTCACGTTTCCAGGGCCCTCAGACCTGAGGTCCCATCCTCTGGGACTATCTTTGTATTTGACAATGATTTCAAGCTATGCCTTAAGTTTTCTGCTGCTCCTCCTTCCAAAGTAGGGAGCCTACTCCTTTGTTATCTGTTTTGAGTCTGAACATTTCATTGAAGCCTGCTAAGTTTGGATAAACTTGTTGGCATTTGAAATACCAGTGACAAAGCTTCCAACATCAGAGCAACACAAATGCTACCACAGAATGGCAAGTTGACAGAAGAAATGCTAGTTTGTTTCATAGTAACCCCGTATAAGGTTTATGAGAATTTGTAAATCTTTCTTGGAACAGCCAAGTGGGGAAACTGGTGGGTTTGAACCATCAGTCCTTTGGTAATAGACCAATATTTATAAAATATAATGAATATGATGAGAGATATACAAATGTGTCATCATTTGAAAGTGACCATTCCAGACTTATGTGGTGACAAAGCATACAACAGTTTTTTCTGTTTTTTGACCCAAATGGACAATATTTTCTAGTAGTTTCTTGAAAATTGTGCTCTTTTGGACCAAAGTTCAGAAAGCATCAATATGAATTGCTTCGTTTTCCAGCTTTGAAGACTTAAATGCAAGTTTATTCCTTGGCTCTGTAATAGATTGCAAAAAAGCTTCAAATCAGTATATTTCAGGTTAGATTCTTTAGAAAGAGCTTGTAGGCAGGGGAGACATGAATTTAAAAAATCATTTTACTGGGGGATCACACAACTCATCAAAATCCATGCATAGATACATTGTGTCAAGAACATTTATACACTTGTTGCCTTCATCGTTCCTAAAACATTTGCTTTCTACTTGAGCCCTTGATATCAGCTTCTCATTTTCCCTTTTATCCCCTCATGAACCCTTGCTAATTTATGAATTATTATTAGTTTCTCATATCTTACACTTTCTGACATCTTCCTTCACCCACTTTTCTGTTGAGACATACATTTTGAAGAGCATGAGAGACTTCTGAAATTGTCATTAACAGGTCTTCTTGGTGTTACACTTTAATAATAGGAGGGGCAGTCACATAAGGAAAAATAACAGTCCAATCTTTGTGTTTTGTAATGAATAATAAAGTATTTTAACCTCTTTAGGGACTTAACACCATGCTAATCCTTTAATCCCTAGGAAAACCAATTTTGTTGACATGAATAGGGATCTTTAACTTCATCCAATTAATTTTCTACCTTAGAGCTGCCATGATTATGAAGATTAGATTGAACAGATTCATTAGCACTACCATATTGCATAAAAAAGAGTGGCCTTGACATCCCAAAAGAGTAGCTTTTAGAAGAAGAATTTATTGCACTTTTGCCAAAATGTCCCCATATTGGAGAGCCAATGCTTGGAGGACTTTGAGGCCTTCCTACTTTCACTGTTGCTCACATCTGCAACTATTCAGCCACAACCCAGCCATACAACTGACATTCCTACAATTCCAGCTCCATCCCTCTGTTTGAGCTCCAAATTTGAACTGTTCTTGGGGGGAGGTTGGAGTGCGTGCTGCAGAAACATTCCTTACTGTAAGAGGTTAGCAAAGTGTGAACTCAATTTTAAATTACTCAGCGGGGAGGAAAAACACCCCATTCAAACCATTCTCCGAACAATGGGATGAAATTAGAGATGGAAGACAAATGGTTGGAAATTTAATTATTTTTGCATTGGACTTCAACTTGCAGACATAAAAAGGGTTTCATTCCATCCCCACTCTGAGCCCTAAGCTAGAATTGAATTTAATGGAATGAAAGAGAAGAGATGATGAAATGTGAGGGCTATGGTAGTGCCTCAAATTTTTCTAGTGGTACAGTGACAAGTCCAGCTGAAGATGACTTCTTTAAGAACAGTTGAAACATGAGACATGGGACATTGTCAGCATGGCCCCTAACTTTAGAGGCCAGCATTAATTTTTAGTAAATGTCATTTATGAACAAATGGGAAGGTGGACGGTGCATGGATTATATAATTTAACATTTCCTATTTGTATTGCTCAGAGCTTGGGAATCAACTAGCATTTATCGTTCACAGTCCTTTCTACTGGGCAATAACATGGTACAACTACAAGAAGTGACACTGGTATTCTAATGTGGCTTATGAGAGAGCACAGGGCCATGAAAGAATAGGGGGTTTTGGAAACAAAGTCTGTGATTTGAATCATTGTCCTACTACTCTCTAGCTTTGCAGCCTAGGACAAATTGCTTGGCTAATTTAGGACTTGGTTATTTCCTCTGTTTAAGAGGGGATAGTGGGGAGTATTCTTTCCAGGACCTATGGATCTGCAAGAGAGACGTAGAAACCTCAGGATGTTACTGAGACTTCTGGAGTTGTCTTGTAGCTGCTGGGTAGTGATACATGCCCTTGGGTAGCTGGAATCCTCGCTTCCAAGTCTCCTGGAGTGTCCTGGTCTTGAGTTAGGTGGAACCTGCTGAGTATCCCACATTTCCATGACACACAGAATTGTTTTTTTCCTAAATTATTTTATAGAGTAAGATAAGGTGACGTAGCTAAAACATAGCTAAATCTGTCAGTTTATCAGACTGTGGTGGCTTGTTATGATGCTGGATGCTCTGCAACCAGTATTTCAATTACTAGCAGTTCACCTGAGGTAGACAGATTTCAGTGCACCTTTCAAACTCAGACTAGAAAGAAAGACCTCGTGGTCTGCTTCTGACAAACTACTCATGAAAATCCTGCTGATCAAAACATGACATTATTTTATACAGTTGATGAAAGATGAACCCTGTTACTTGGATGCCTCTCAAAATACCCAGTGAACTCAACCAGACCAGTGATGAAAAAGATGGTCCAGGCCCAGGCAACATTTCCTTCTGTTGTATTGAATTTGGAGACTCGGGGCAGCTGGCAGCTAATGACATCACAACAATGAAAACCCTAGCATATTGCTTAGCAAGTAAGTGCCAGAACACAGTTTCCATCTCTCTCGTCAAGCAGAAGTTAATCCCTCAGCTGTATATAATTGTAACAATCCCCGTCCTTATCCTCCAAGTAGGCATCATTTTCTAAAAGGACACTGTGTTGACTTCATAGAGCCATTAATGCTCCAAGGCCCAGCTACAAAACTAGCTAAACCAAAGAAAGCCAATATAGTAAATTGATGTTTAGTTCCTAAGTTGTTTAAAATGGGGATTAATTTGAGCTTTGTATTTTGACAGTCAACGTGTTTCCTGCACTGGAGGGTCTCAACTTTTGAGTGTCTAACCCCCTTTATGTACTTGAGGAAGCCAAACATGAATCATGGGTGCAATCAGACTGCTTGCTGTATGTCCCCTTCACACAAAAGTCAGGCCTGCAGAGTCCACAGGGGTTAAAGCCCATGATGACAATCTTAAGGAACAGACTCATCTGGTCAGAGCTAATGGAATCCTTTGATGGCTATGCTGTCTTTCTTAGGCAGGTTGGGAGAACCTCTGAGAACACAGATTTTTAGGACACAGCCTTGCTTTGTCTCTAGTAAAGAATAACACTAACCCATACTAATTACTTAGTCTCTAGCCCATATGCTTTCCCTCACAGTTTCCAAGTGGAAAGGGAAACAGCTATTAAGTTTATGCTTTAATTCATATACCACAAGTTTCCATATCCTTTTACCAGAAGACGCAGAATCTAGAAGTAGAAAGGAGGCCTTCGGTGATATATATGTTTAAAGTGTTTGACTTTTTTAGGGGGGGCGCATCACTGCCCTCTGGTGGTGGGAGTAGGAGGCCCAGCCTTTGTAACCGTGGAGTCGCTGCTGGAATTGAACCTCCATCCCAGTGGGCCTCAGTCTTGCGCACAGCCACTGCGCCACTGGGGCTCAGCCCTAAAATGCTTGACTTTTAATTGAAATGGAGGTTCCAGTCCATCTAGTTGTTGCCATTAGGTGAATCAAGTCAGTTCTGACTCATAGCGACCCTATCCTTTATGTACAAAAGAACAAAACACTACTGGTCAATGCTGCCATCTTCAAAGCTGTTGTTATGTTTGTCATTATGTTAAGTGTTACAGTTCAGTTTTGCAACTACTGGGTCCACCCGTCTTGTGGAGGTCCTTCTTCTTTTTCACCGCCCCTCTATTTTACCATGCATAGTGTCTTTTTCCAGGGACTGATCTCTTCTGATAACATACTCTATCTCAAGCATATAAGATGAAGTGGGAGCATTCTGGCTGTACTTCTTCCGAGACAGACCTGTTTATTCTCTTGGCATTCCATGGCACTTTCAATATTTCTTGCCAGCACCATAATTTAAATGCCTCAATTCAGGTTCAGGATTCCTTATTCAATGTCCAGCCTTCACATGCATATAAGGTGACTGAAAATACCATGGTTTAGGTCAGGTGTACCTTAGTCCTCGAACAGTAACATCTTTGATTTCCAATATCCTAAAGAGGGCTTATGCAGCAGATTTACCAAATGTAATGAGTTATTTGATCTCTTTCTGCTGTTTCCATGAGGATTTATTGTGGATCCAAGCAGGATAAAATCCTTGACAACTTCAAACTTTTCTTCACTTATCATGATGTTGCATACTGTACAGTTATGAGGATGTTAGTGTATGTGCTAGTGAGTTGGAATCCATATTGAAGGTTGCCATCCTTATCTTCACTGCAAGTGCTTCAAGTCCTCCTTACTTTTAGCAGGTGAAATCACATCATCTGCATAATGTAAATTGTTAATAAGATTTCCTCTAATCCCGATTCTTCATTTTTACTTCATATAATCAAGTTTCTATGATGAATTGCTCATTATCTGGATTGAATAAATATGGTGAAAGGACATACCCTGTCACACACCTTTCCTGATTTTAAACCACGTGGTATTCCCTTGCTCTACTTACACAACTGCCTCTTAACCCATAAAAAATTCTGCATGAGCATAGTGCAGGGTTCTGGAGTTCCCATTCACAGGCTACCCACTGCCATGCTTCACACAGTCAAGTACATTTGTGTCATCAGTAAAATAAAAATAAGCATCTTTCTGGTATTCTCTGTTTTCTGCCAAGATCCATTTGACATCAGCCATAATATCCCTTGTTCCATATCCTCTTCTGAATCAAGTTTGAACTTCTAGGAGCTCCTTGTCAATGTTTTGCCACAACTGCTGTTGTGTGATCATCAATAAAATTTACTGCATGGGATATTAATGATTCTGTTTTATATTTTCTACATTCTATTATTAGTTTATGTTTCTTTGGCATGGGTACAAATATGAATCTCTTTTAAATGCTATTGGTAGAGCTTGAATATCTTCCAGTACTTTGGCTTTTGCTAAATTCTACCTTTCAAAATGGTTGGGTATCGACTAGATATTTTTGGTATAGTAACTCTGTGCATTCCTTCCATTTTCTTTTGATGTTTTCTGCATCCTTCAATATTTTTTCTTATAGAATATTTCAATATTGTAACCCAAATTTTTACTTTTTTTCTTGAGTCGTGTCTTTGGGATGGGTAAAAATAGGGACCTATTCCAGTTAGGTGGTGGGTAACTGTCTTTAAAATTTCTTGGCATACACAGTCTGTGCTTCGATAGATGGTTGAAACATTTCAGTTGATAGTCTGTTAATTCCTGGAGCTTTGCTTTTGTCTACTTTCAGTGCAGAATGGACTTTTCCTTCAGTAATATCAGATGTAGCCTCTTGAAATGGATATAGGTTGACTAATTCTTTTGGTACAGTGACTCTGTTCTTTCCATTTTCTTTTGATGCTTTCTGCATCAGTGAATATTTTGCCCATAGAACCTTTAAATATTGCAAGATAAGACTTTGATTTCCTTTTGCTTTTTAGTTCATTTAGCTTAAGATATGCTGTGCATGTTCCTCCTTTTTGGCTTTCTAACTACAGATTAGAAAGCCACTCCCTCGAGATGTACCTCAAAGACCTAGTAATTGACTTTTTTAAAAGTCAGCCATTGAAAATGTTATGGAGCAGAGTCCTACTCTGACATATATGGAACTACCGGGACTTAGAGTTGACTGCACAGTAGCTAGATTGTCATGGAGTATACCCCATTCTGGGAACCCAATACTGTTATGCAAAACTCTGAAGCATCCAGAAGTGCCAGGTTTTTGCCCACTGGCACTGTAGGAAAGGAGGGCAAAAAAGCTTTGAATATTTAAACAACTGAAAATATTCAGAGAGACAATTTCATCAAAGGCTAGGTTATTTTAAAAAGTCAATGATATAAAATTTTCTGTCCATAAGTTTCCATATTTATTTATAAATGTGGTACAGAATCAAATCAAGCCTTCCTTTAGGAGTGTCCATCTCTGACTAATCCCCAGAATTTCTATGATGTTCAACTCCACCTATCAGCCATTTAGATTATTTGTTGTGTTTATTCCTGCACAATCTATTTCCTGCTGTCTCCTAGTTTATCTAGGTTTCCAGGATCAAACTATGTGACTTTGTGGGCTGAGTCACCCTATGATGAAGTCGGAGCTCATCCAGAAAGAATCTAGGGTGGCCACACTGAGGGTACATTGAAACAAACAACAACTCATTATTTCTCACCTACTCCTGGCCCTTAACTCCGGGTCCTGTATGTGAATCTAATCCAATTACAAATTGTTATAATATGAAGGCATAGATGATTCATTGGTGGAATGAATTTTCAACTTACCATATCAGATACCTGGTTTTGATTTCCAGCCTGCACCTGATGTGCAGCAACCACTTGCCTGTCAGCGGAAGCTTTTATATTACTATGATGTTAACCAGATTTTAGCAAAGCTTCCAGACACAGACTTGGAAGAAAGGCCTTGTGATTGATTGTGAAAATTATTTAATAAAAATCCTGGGGATCACAAGGTCTTATTCTCAAACAACCATAGGGATAGTGCAGGACTAGGTAGCCCTTTGATCCTTTGAAATGTCATAAATTGGGAATGACTCAAGAGCAGCTGATAATAACCTAAATGAATTTACCAAGAGTCAGAGTCCGATTCAGATTTTTCCTTCCATCCCATCCTCCAAAGCCATCTCTTCCCATGCCACTTCACACCTCCAGTCATGGTAGACTTGAAAATATGAAAGTAGTTCTGTGTTCATTGTGGGCTGGGAAGCTGGGAGAAGACCTGGGAAATAGCATGAAGATATTTAAAGTTGGTAGGGTTGAACTGCTTTGATAAGAGGAAAGCTGGATTTAGAGGCATCCTTCTGAGGGTACTTTTCCTGGACTTGACCCAAGGTCAAATAATGACTTGGGGGAGCCATTATATTTCACCCCATTTACAATTTCCAGATTAAACATTCCTATGCTGGTACTTACACTGCAAACTTACAGTATTTACTCTTGTACTTTATGTCAATAACCCATCAGCCGAGGGACCTAATGGTGTTCGCTGACACTGTGGATTAGCTGGGAGGGTCCTGTTGGTTCTCTCTTCAGGTCAATGGTTATAGAATTTTGAACACTGCCACTGACATTTGCTTTGTTCTTTTCTCCCTGTATCCCCTGTGAGATGTGGGAGAGTATTCTTATTCAAGACCAAATGTTCAAAACAAAGGAGAAACCTCAGTGTATGGGGTCTGAAAAGCAATTCAGGTTAAGATAATTCAGGCAATGCATTGCCTTTTTTTTCTTTGATCATTGTTATTTCTCCCTCTTTGTGTTAAAATTGACATTTGTGAAGAGTACCACTTAGAAGCTAGGAATGTCAGATACCTCTACTTTTCATGCTTAGTGGACAGATGACGCAAGGGAGGCTATGTTCTGAATGACCTTGTTTTCCAAGTGTCAGGCAGGGCACTGATGGTCTTGTATTATCTTTTTCTCAGGTTATTCAAGCACATGGCTGCTGATAGAGACAATAATTTACCATATGTTTGGTCTTTGGCACATGAGGGACAAGTGTCAAGGAGCACAGTAAAGGAGCATGTGTCAAGGGGCACAAGAAAGAACATTTTCTTTTGGGCCCTCTCCTCTCTGTCCATCTCTAGGTACTTTTCAAGGGCAGTTTCAGAGTTAAACAGAAGATGTGGCTAAGACACTAAGTCCATTTGTTATCTGAGACTGAATTTGATCCAAGGATCTGTGATGATGTGTAGACACATCTAACTCTTGAACCTTGATGCCTGAGGTACGGAGTGAAGAAGAAGTAAGCGGTAGAATCAAGCAAATAAAAGATTGAGGGAATGAAAGACTATAGACAAGAAGGTAAGTGGGTGTCATGGGTTACCGGGGACTTCAGAGGACTCCTTGCTATATCGCCTGATCCTGACGATGCATGGGAGCCATTGTATGCATGCTAACAAAATTCTACCTGGCAGGTCAGATGGAAAGAGGCAGGATATCCTTCTGAAAACTCACAATATTCTTCAAAGATAGTTCTGCTGTGAGCCAGGAGAAATTGAACCTCCAAGGATATCCTTTTGCCCAGAGTAGAACTTTTTTTTGCTGGCAAAGAAATGGCCCGAACATAAGCCATTGTTTTAAGATGTCTTCTATACCCAACAAGGAATTTATTACCCACCCCCCCAAATGGAGAAAAAACTTTGCACTTTAAATTTCTTACGAAGGTATACCTACTTTGACTTTGATGATCACTATAATTTAAGTTTTATATTTAGGTCTTTGATGTAATTTTAATTCACTTTTGTGTATGGGGGGATTATGGGTTATGCTTGATTTTTCTGCAATGAATATCCAGTGTTATCTATACCATTTGTTAAATAAAATATACTTTCCACATTTATTGGTACTCTACCTTTTGTCACAGATCAACTCTCCATAAGTATATGGATTTATTTCTAGATTCTCAGTTCTGTTCCATTGGTCCATGTGCCTGTCATTATACCTAAGGTTTTCTGCTGTGCATGTTTGGAAAACCACCAATTTTGTCTTGCCATCTTTATACTGAAACCTTATATAAAAGTAGTTGTTGAACCCACCCCCCCCTCCCCCAGTCAAATCCCAGATCTCCTGATAAATACATATCCTAACCATCTTTGGGGGCAGCTGCCATAATCTTGAGAGATTCCTTTGAGAAGTTAAGGATATTGGGTACACATCACTTTTTTATATTTAAAGTTAAGTGTTTAATTGTTAAAAAATTAATTTTCAACTTGTTTGAACTTCAGGTTCAGCAGAGTTAGACTAATCATCATCCTTGATTTCTACTGTTTCATCATCCTCACTCCCTGAATGTGTCTATTTTATATATTTGAGTCCCATTTACTTATTTAACGGTATCATCTTTGTATTCTTTGCCTCCTGCTTCCATAGTAAATCTCCACATATTTAGTGACTATGAGGGGGTCATAAATCAGAAATGGGTCTCATGAAGATACAATCATGATGTCAGCAAGAATATTCATTTTTAGAAGATATAGGGGAAATCCCATTTAACTAGCATTTCTATTTTCTAGCTGCCTTCATTCTTTGGTTCACGGCCTACTTTCATCTTTAAAGTCAACAATAGCCAGTTGATCTTTGTCATATTTCATCCCTAAGATACTTTCTTTCACTTATAAAGGACCCTTGTGGATTGCCTTTGGCTCATCTGGATAATCCAGGTAATTTCCCCATCTCAAAACTCTTTCATCTTATTTGTGAAATCTCTTTGCTCTGAAAGGCAGCATATCACATGTGCTAGTGATTCAGCTATGGACTTTTTTTGTAGTTAGAGAGGAACATTAACAATAACTCATATTGTTAATACCACAATCTTCCAATTCTTCTATTCTGAATATTTTGTTTATCAGTGGTTTTCTTGTCTTGCCTTTGTATAATTTTATCCAGTATATATGAGAGCAAGTAGAAAAGTATTGCTACCAAGGTTATTGTTCATACATCCATGGGCTTATTCTAGAAAAGTATATTTAAACGCATTTCTGCAGCTCCGTGGATGGCTGCAGACATCTCAGACACTTCCTTTGATTTCATTAAGGTGCCTTAAGAGAAAAAAGAAAATGTCCCACAAGATAGAGACTTTCACTAGAATTTGCACAGTTCACTATGTTCAAGGTAAAGAGGTAAGCTTGGAAAGTTGTAGTGATGGCTTCTTGGAATTCCAAAGGAATTACCTTGATAAAATCTGCCAAAGGACAGAGTGATGGCAGGGGCTTACTAGGAAGGGGTTTTCAGAAAGGGAAAGCTTCATTAGTGATTTTTTAAAAAGTCAGGAATATGGTGCTGGGGAATGCTGCTCAATCACAGAAATGCACTTTTTCATTCTTCAGACTGTCCTACAAAATTTCACTGAGAAACTTTATCCCACCCACCCCACTCACCCTGCAGTTACAATCTTTAACCCTTCAGACTTCTTTTTGTACTTCAAAATCAAAGAACACTTAAAGGGAATATAATTTTAGTCGTGTGATGTGCCCAAACTGCCATTTTGAAATGGTGTGGAGCGAAGAGCACAGAATTCTTCAGAGAAGGGTTAAGCACCACCATCTGAAGTATGTAGAACTAAATGGAGGCTATGTGGAGAAGCAATGGGATCATATTTTGACAGTTTTGTTCAATAAGGTTGTCTATGATTTTATAGTGATATCTTTTGATATATATGATAGATATACATATATCATGATAGATCTATCATATATATCAAATGAATATTGCACCAACATGTTTATCTCTGAGTTTCATAAAAAGGATGCCATATTTATATTTGTCTTATTTTGGGGCACATTTATCACACAACATTTGATTAGAAATATCCATCTTGTCACGTGTAGCTGTAGTGAATTACCCTTTTAATACCATATTAGATTGTTTGAAAGAAAAAAGTGTCTTAGGATTTGGATTCTTTGGTTTTGACTATTATAAGCACATTAATGTTTAAGTCATTTTCTCAACATGTGCATGTTTCCCTCTTATATATCTAGGAAAGGTACTGTGGGTTCATAAACTGTGTAAATAATCCGTTTTACACCCATCAATATTTTAAGATCCTATTGAATGAGTAGGTTCATCAGGGTTGCATCTTCTAAGCATGTTTAGTCAATCTGTATGCTACACAAATTATCAGAGCAGCTGGATTATATGAAGAAGAATGGTCTATCAGGATTGAAGCAAGGCTGATTAGCAACCTGCAGATGATACAAGCTTTCTTGCTGAAAGTGAGAGCACTTGAAAGAGAGCCTTGAAAGCACTTAAAGACACAGATCACAGATAGTGATTCAATGTAAAGAAAACTAACGTCCTCACAACTGGACAAATAGTTAGACGCCATGATAAATGGGGGAAAATTTAAAGTTGGCAAGGATTTAATCTCACTTGGATCTGCAATCATTTCTTATGGTAGCAGCAATTAAGAGATGAAATGATGGGTTGCATTAGATAAATCTGCAGAAGCCCCCTTTAAAGTGTTGAAAAGCAAGGATGCTACTTTGAGGACTAAGGTGTACCTGGCCCAAACCAGGGTATTTTCAATCCCCTCAGTAGCATGTGGAAGTTGGACAATGAATAAGAAACACCAAAGGAGAATGGATGCATTTTATGGTGCTAATGAAAATATTGAATGTACCTTGGACTACAAAAAAACCGAACAAACAAAAGAAAAGAGGTTTGTCCTGGATGACATACAGCAAGAATACTCTTTATAGAAAACGATGATGAGACTGCATACACAAGATATTCATACATATTGTCTCTCTCCAGGACCATCCTGCGTGGTAAAGTAGAGGGGTTGTGTAAACAAGATGTGCCACCATGGCCACAATGATGGATAAACACAAAAGAACAATTGTGGAGCTGCTGTAGGGTTCTTTTGTGCATAGGATCACGATGAGTCAGAACTAACTCAAGGGCTTGTAACAACATTTCAGTCTTTGTTTTTCCAAGTTGTGGTATTGATTGGCCAATGACAATCATGGTTGATGATAATCTCTCATTATCTCTTCATATATTTATTGTCTACATGCATTTTTAAAGAAAACTAAATGCTCATATTTTGCCAGTTTTTTATGGCCTTCTCTTTGGTGCTATTTAAAACTTTACATGTTATGGACAGTAATCCTTCATCAGTAAAATATGTTACAAATGTTGTCTCTCAATTATTGGTTTCTTCCTCTTTTCGCTTTTTATAAAAAACATTTTAATAAATTGAATTTTAAAATTTTAATGTCGCCAAATTTACCTATCTTTCCTTTTATTGTTTGTCATTTTCATGTTAATTAAGGAAGTTTTTTCTCCCCTCAGAGCTAAGAAGATAGTTTTATATCTAAACGTTAAATTTTGCTTTTGACATCTACCTTCTTATGTTATCAAGAGTTAAATTTTGTGAGTGGTCTGATGCAGACATTTGATTTCATTTTTCCTATATTGATGTTCTTTTGTCTAGTCTCATTTCTTGAATACCCTCGATTCTTCACACTGAGCTGTGTTACCTCTCCTGGGGTTAGCAAAATTGAACACAGGCATGAGTTTATTTCAGGACTCTCTCCTCTGTTCCTCTGAGTAGTTATTCTATCCCTTGCTGAAATCACACTTTTAATTATTATATCTTTATAAGAAATCTAAGGTGAAAGGAAGCCACTTATTTCACATCTTTTTGCTTCTCTATTTTAGATTTTATGTCAAATTCCATGAAATTTTCTCTCAGTTTTGATTGGAATCATAATTTTTACAGAGTTGTCTTTTGATTCATAAACATGTATAATTTCAATTTTTAAAACTCTCTTATTGCCATGTGTCTGTCAAGTTTATTAGTCTTCTGTGGTCAGGGACTGTATATCTTTGGAGATATATATATAATATATATAATTCCCAGATATGTTAAAAAGTCATCGTGGTATTATAATTTTCCCAAAAGCTTCCCAATTATTTAATGTTATTGTATAGACATGCAATTAACTTTTGAAAAGTAAACTAATATCCAACAAACGTGTCAGTGTTTCTATCATTTTTAATCAGTAATCATTTGTGTTTTCTTATATTATGTGCCTCATATATCCTTTGGTGTCTTCACAGTATCTTAAAATAATGAGTTTTTCCTATTTCTAGCAGTTTTATTCAACTTTTGAGGTATAATTTACGATAACAAATTATACAGATTTTGCATATGATTTTTGACAGTTGGATGCAGTATATTACTCAACATAATGCCAATGATGAACCAGATGAGGATCAGATTATGTTTGATTCATTTGTACATACAGTCTCTGTGACTTGATGAAAACTAGAAGCTAATTAAATATACAAACTTCATATAAATGTATGAATTCTTTTATGATAGAAAAATGTACATAAGATAAAATTTTCTCCATGTGGGCATTGTTACTTCTCAGGTAGATGGCTGCTTGTTTACTTTCAAGTCTTTAAGAGCCCAGACACTATATCTTTTGATAGCCGGACACCATGCGCCTTGCTTTCAGTGATCATTCCGGGAAGATGAGCATCATGGAATGCCAATTTAAAAATGGCCTTGCACTGAGGAAGTACTTGAGTGGAGGTCCAATGTTCATCTGCTGTCCTAATACTAATCCTACAAACATATGCACATTGACCTATCTCCCCATAGGCCTATATAAATATATTTATTTATGTACATGCCTGTATTTGGACCTCTATATATACACTTTTTCACCCAGTTCTTTTCTCTATTTCCTTTTATTTTCCTCTTTTCCCACTAATATGTTCAGTATCCATTTGGGTTTCAGTATTTTCTCTCTGTTATATCTTGATCAATACCTATCAGGTCTCTCACACTCATCTTGTGATGATTTTGAATCCCTGTTATTCCCTTGTCCCCAGATTAGTCAACACCACCACCGTTCCCCCTCCTCCCTATCTTCCATGTTCCCACCCACCCTCAGTTATCAGGAGTTAAGAACTAAAAACCATAACATTGAGTGTTCACCTCCCTGATATGACTACTGAAGATAAATGGGTGCATAAGCAAATGTGGTGAAGAATGCTGATGGTGCCTGGCTATCAAAATATATAGCATCTAGGGTCTTAAAGACTTGAAAGTAAACAAATGACCATCTAGCTCAGAAGCAACAAAGCCCACATGAAAGAAGCACACCAGCCTGTGTGACCACGAGGTGTCGAAGGGAGCAGGTGTGAGACATCAAAGAACTAAAATTGTATCATTATAAAGGAGAAGGAGTACTGAGTGGGGACCCAAAGGCCATCAATAGGTGAAACAGCACCCCCTCATAGAGGGGTTGCAGGGGGGAGAGGAGTCGGTCAAGGTACAGTGTGGCAATAATGAGGTATGCAACTTTCCTCTAGTTCCCAAATACTTCCTCCCACCCACTATCATGATCCCAGTTCTACCTTGCAAACCCAGATAGAACAGGGGATGTATATTGGAGTCGAAAACATGGGGAATTCAGAACAGATGATCCCTTTGGGACCAGTGGTGGATGTGGTGATACTGGGAGGGTGGGGGGAAGGGGGTAACCAATTGCAGGGATCTACATATGATCTCTCTGAAATAGGGACAGTGGGAAAGTGGGTGAAGGGACACAGCAGACTGAGTACGATAGGAAAAAGTAGTAACAATGTGTAAATTATGAAGGGGTTATGGTGGAGGAGAAGGGGGGAGGAGGGAGAGAGGGGAAATATGGGGAGCTGGTACTGGGGGCCTAAGTGGAGGGAGGATGTTTTGGGGGTGATGATGGCAACAGGTGTGCAAATGTGGTATGTATACAAATAACGTGTTTTGATCATGATGGGAGTTGTATGGGCCCCCAATGGAATGATTTTTAAAAAAAACAGGGGTAAAGAGGAACTTATAATAAGGTTCAAGTAGAAAATATTTGGAAATGAAGATGACAACATGTGTACAAATGTGCTTGATACAAAGGATGTTATAAGAGCTGTAAGAGCCCCCAGTAAAATTATTGAAAAAAAGATAAAATTTGTCCTTATAACTATTTAAAGTGTGAAACTAGTAATAGTTAGTAAGATCACAATATTATGCAACAATAAGCACCATCTAACTCCAGAATATTTTCAATATTTTATGTCTTTTAAAAAGTCACTCCCCATTTTCCCTCACCCAGCCTCTGGAAACCACTAATCTGATTTTCATGTGTATGAATACTTCTTCGATAGGTTAATTCCTTTTTTGGGGTGGGGTCATCCCTGCTTCTGGTGGTCGTGGGCACTAGTCTGTGCCGCTCCTGTGAGCCACCGCTGGATTTGAACCGCCAAGCCCATGGGCTGCAATCCCACACTCAACCACTTAAGCCACCGGGGCTCAGGCTGGTTACTTCCTTTTTGTTGGGGACTAATATTCCATTGTATATCTCTGCCATATTTTCTTTATTCATTAGTTGACAGAGATTTGAGCTATTTCCACCTTTGCACTGTCTTTGTACTGGTCAGCACATTCATGTACAAGTTTTTGTTTGAACATTTGTTTTCAGTTATTTTTAGTATATCTTTGGGTCATGTGGTTAATTCTGAGGGAATTCCAAATATATTTTCACAGTAGTTATACCATTTTACATTCACACCAGTAGTGCATGACCAGTCCAATTCCCCCACATCCATAATAACACTATTTTCCATGCATTGACTATAGTCATTCTAATGGAAATGAGTTGAGATTGGCTGCAGATCACAAGGTCTAACAGTTCAAACCCCAGCCACCAATAGGTAAGAGGAACCTACCTATTTTCATAGAGATTGTTTCAGATTTGCTAAGGAGCAGTTTTACTCTGCCCTATAGAGTTTGTATGAGTCAGAATAACTTTATGGACTTTTTTTTAATGAGTATGAAGTGGCTTTCTTTTTTTTAGTATGTGTGTCATGATGGCACTGTTGGATAAAACGTTAAACTGCTAATCACAACGTCAGAGCTTCAAATCCATCAACCTTCTCCAAGGGAGAAAAGTGAGGCTATCTCCTCTCATAAAAACAGAATAAAACAAAATGTAAAGGTTCAGGAATTCTATAAAGAGAAGAACTGCTGTGAGTCAGATTTTACTCGGTAATGGCTTTGGTTTGGGGGACTTTATTGACTATTTGTAGAATTCCTTTGGAAAAATGTCCATTGTCAATTTTTAAAAGGGTTGTGTTGTTGTTGTTGGGTTATAATAATGTTCTGGATAATATAAACTTCACAGGATCCAAGGGTAGTACAAAACGTTAACATTACATGGCCAAAAGATGGATATGTTGTGTCCATCCAGAGGTGTCTTAGATGACTGATTTGGCTGTCTGCTTCATTGTTTACTGAGCTCCAGAAAAACTTTTTCTTTCACACAAACTTTTTTTTTTTACAGTGATTTCACTGGGGGCTCTTCCAGCTCTTATAACAATCAACACATCATTTATATCAAGCATATTTATACATGTTGCCATCTTTATTTCCAAAAGTTTTCTACTTGAGACCTTAGTATAAGCTCCTCTTTCTCCCTCCTTTTTTTTTTTTTAAAAAATCATTTTATTTGGGTCTCATACAACTCCCATCATGATCAATACATAAATTGTATGCATACTACATTTGCACACTTGTTGGCATCATCACCTCTCAAATATTCTCCCTCAACTTAGGCCCCCAGTACTACCTTCCCATATTTCCCCTCTTTCCCCCCTCCCTTCTCCATGAACCCTTAATAATTTCCAAATTGTTATTTCTTTTTCATATTGTACATTGTCCAATGTGTCCCTTTGCTCATTTCCCTGTTGTTTATACTCCATAGAGGAGGTTATATATAGATCTCTGCAATTGGTTCCCCCTTTCAATTCCACCATCCCTCTACCATCCCAGTATCACCACTCCCAACACTGGTCCTGAAAGGATCATCTGTCCTGAATTACCCCTGTTTCCAACTCCAGTGTGCATCCCTTGGATTTGTCAGGTAAAGTTAGGATCGGAGGAAACATTTGAGAACTACAGGAAAATTGCATATTTCATTGTTACTACACTGTACCTTGACTGGCTCATGCCCTGCCTGAAACCCCTCTGTAAAGGGATGTCCTTTCACCTATTGATGGGCTGTGGGTCTCCAATCTATACTTCTCATTTATAATGATATAATTGTTAGTTCTTTGATGCCTGATACCAGATCGCTTCAACACCTCGTAGTCACACAGGCTGGTGTGTTTCCTCTATGTGGGCTTTGTTGCTGCTGAGCTAGATGGCAGCTTGTTTACTTTCAAGCCTTGAAGACCCAAGAGGATATCTTTGGATAACCAGGCATCATCATCTTTCTTCACCACATTTGCTTATGCACACATTTGTCTTCAGCAATCATATCAGGAAGGTGAGCATGCAATGTTATGATTGTTAGTTCTTGAAACCTGCTAACTGATCCTTTTGACACCTCACGTTTCCACAAGCTGATGTGCTTCTTTCATGTGAGCTTTGTTGCTTCTGAGCTAGATGGCTACTTGCTTACTTTCAATCCTTTAAGATCCCAGATGCTGCATTTTTTTTATAGTGGGTCACCAACAGCTTTCTTTACCTTATGCACACATTTGTCTTCAGTGATCCTGTCTGGAAGGTGAGCATCATGGGATGCCAATTTAACAGAATACAACGTACTTGCACTGAGGAAGTACTTGGGTGAAGGTTCAATGCCCGTCTGCTGTCCTAATATTAACCTTATAAGTATATGCATGTTGATCTATTTCCCCATCGTAATATATAAATATATTCACTTATGTATATGCCTGTATTTAGACATCTATAAATACCCTTTACCCCCCAGTTCTTTCCTCTATTTCCTTTCACTTTCCTCTTGTCCAACTACCATGCTCAGCCTCCATTTGGGTTTCAGTGTTTTCTCTTTGTTACATTACTCTTGATCAATCCCTATCAGGCCTCTCACACTCATCTTGTCTTTGATTTTTAATCACTTGATGTTCCCTTTTCTGTGAGCTGGTCAACACCACCTCCTTTCCCCCTCCTCCCCATCTCCTATGTCCCCCACAGAACCATCAGTCCCATTGTTTTCTCCTCCAGACTGTTCATCCCACCCATCTTATCTAGGTAAACCTGCAAAGATAGCAATATGTACACGAAAAAAAGTGTCCTAAGATGAAACAACCAAAGAAAATAAAACACTGATAACAGCAACACAAAAAAACAATGTCATATGTGTGTGTATATATGTATGTTAAAAATAAAAATAATCACAATATAAAAACCTGTAAATAGTTCAAGGCCTATTTGTTGACCTCCAGGAGTGACACCAGGTTTGTTCACATGGAGTGTCACACCCTGCCCTCAAACATATCCTTGCCACTCCCTAGGGAACTCCATGCTCTCTTTCAGACCCTTAGTGTTTTGTCATGGTGTGGTTGGGTCAGACAGGGTATAATCCTGACCCTGTTTCTCCATTGTTGAACCAGAAGGGACTTGAGTCAGCGAGGGAAACCATATATCACACTGGGATGGGCCATCTGCTGCTGTCTGTGCATCAGCTGTTGTGAGTGAGAATATAACCAAGGAGGCTCGGTGGGCCAGGATGCACTTCCTTCTCTCTTCCTCCGCTTTCATTTGTTCTTCCGTGTTCTGGTCAGTCACATCTCATTCCCCAAGCAACACTTTCAGTGCTGACCTCCAAAGCAAAGTTTCCTGGGGGGAGAGGTCTTATCCAATGTGTATAGCAGTCCAATAGACTTCTGATTGTTGATCTTGTATCCTGCCACTCTGCCTTACTCCTCTATTGTTTCCAGTATCCCCCTTGTGGAGCTTTCAGGGTCTTCCATATATAAAATCATATCATCTGCAAGTAATGATAATTTCACCTCTCCCTTCTCCGGGCGAATATCTTTGATGTCTTTTCTTTGCCTTATTCTGTTAGTTAAAACCTCTAGTATGATATTAAATAAGAGTTGGGACAAGGGGCATCCTTTTCTGGTCCCCCTTTTCATTGCAATTGTATTCCTCTTTTCTCCATTGACTATCACGTTGGCTGTTGGTTTTTCTTATATGGTTGTATTGTCTTGAAGAATTTATGTTCTATTCCTAATTTCTTGATTGTTTTAAACAGGAATTGGTGTTGGATGTTGTCAAATGCCTTTTGTGCATCTATTGATATTATCATTATGTGGTTCTTACAGTTTTTCATGTCAATGTGGCAAATGACACTAATGGTCTTTCGTATGTTGAATCATGCCTGCATCCTGGGTCTGAGTCCCACTTGGTCACAATGAATTATATACATTTGTATTCTATTGGCCAGTCTTTTATTAAGGATTTTTGCATCAATGTTCATTCGGGATATTGGTCTGTAGTTCTCAATTCTTGTGGGATCCTTGTCCAGTTTCAGTATTAGTTTTGTACTAGCTTTGTAGAAGGAGTTTGGGTGCTTGCTATCTTTTTCTATGTTATGGATGAGTCTGTGTAGAATTGGTGTCAGTTCCTGTGTGAATGCTTGGTAGAATTCTCCTGGAAAGATATCTGGTCCAGGTGATTTTTTAGTTGATAATCCCTTGATAACCTTGTTTATTTCTTCTATTGCTATGGATCTGTTGAGATTCTTGACACCCATTGAGAAAAGTCTAAGGAGGAACTGTCTCCAAGAATTTGTCCACATCTTCCAAGTTGTTGCATTCATTGGAGTACAGTCCTTTGTCGTACTGTGTAATTATTCTTTTGATTTCATTAAGGTCAGTTGTAAAATCCCCTTTCATCCCTCATTCTGGCTATTGAAATTTGCTCCCTCTTTCTTTGGTTCAGTCTGCCAGCGGTTTGTCAATTTTGTTAATCCTTTCAAAGAACCAACTTTTATCAGCATTGATTTTTTCCATTGTTTTCTTATTTTCCCTCTCCTGAATCCCAGCCCTGATTTTTGTAATTTCTTTTCTTTTGCTTTTAGTGGGATTGTCCTTGTGACTCTGTTCTAGTCATTGTAAGTTCTGTGCCAACATATCGAATATGAGATGCTCCTCCTTTTTTAGGTGTGCATGTATTGCTATCAAACTTCCTCTGATAACTGCCTTTGCTGTGTCCCATAAGTTTTGGTATGTCATGTTTTCATTCTCATTGGTTCCTGGACATTCCTTAATTTCATCTCTGATCTGAAGCAGTACCCACTCCTTTTTTTTTTTTTTTTTGCAAATATATAGACTTTATTGGAGGTAGTGAAGGAATTGGGGAAGGGAAGAGCCATGAGCATCTTAAGCTCTTGGGTGGTCCCGAGGCCTGAGTGGTAGGCCAGGGAAGTCGCCAATGGTAACTATTTTCTAATTGTCTTTAGCAAAACTTGGTTTGCATATGATATACATGATATTGCTCCATAATTTTCACATTCTGTCTGGGAGCTTTTTTTGAAATGGGCACAAATATAGATCTCTTCTAATCACTTTGCCTTTTTTTTTTTTTTTTGCACACATGCCAGTGTGGCATCCGTTTGTTGAAACATCTCAATTGATAGAGCCGTGCTTTTCAGGAGCACCTTAAGTGCTTGAATTACTTTCTTCAGTAGCCTAAATTCTTTGTAGTATGCTACTCTCTGAAGGGGTAGAACGTAACTGTGTGCTGTAACTGTGTATTTTTTCCATTTTAGTTTGAGTCTTCCCTGTTGTTTAGTATTTTTCCATCAGATCATTAAGTATTGTAGCCTGAGGTTTGAGTTTTTCTTAATTTCTTCAGTTTGATAAATACTGTGTTTGTTCTCTTTTAATTTTCTAGCTCCAGATTGTACACATTTCATTGCTTATTCTTCTCAAACCACCTTTTGAAGTACTTTGTTCATCTCTATTACTTAATTTCTTCCTTTTACTTTAACAACTTTATTTTCAAGAGTAAGTTCCAGAGTCTCTTCTGACATTCATTTTTAACCTTTCCTTCTGACCTTTTCTGTTTGCAGGCATGATATCCTTCATTTCGTTTCACAGCTCATCTAGGCTCTGGTTACTAGTGTTTAATGTGTAAAATCTGCTTTTGAGACGGTCTTTAAGTTCAGGTTTAGTAGATTGAAGATATGGGACTTGTAGACTTGTTTAGTTTTTATCACCTTCAACTTGAATTTACATATGAACATTTAATTGTCCATTCTGTAGACAACCATTTCTGACAGATGCTATTGAGCTCCTTCATTGTCTCTTTTCATAGATGAACATAGTTTGACTCCAGTGTAGTCTAAATGGCAAGGTATGATCACCATTTAAAAAATAATTTCATTGACTTATAATTCACATATAATTCAGTAGTTCATTGCCACAATCAATTTTAGAACATTTTCTTCTTTCTTGTATTCATTGTTATTGGGGCCTCATTTCTCCCCAACCTCTTCTGGCATGCCCCTACACCCCGCTAGATGGTCCACGTGGAGAGGGAGACAGGCAGGCTGGTACGAAGCAGGCTTCTGTGATAGCAGGCTTGAGGTGGGCATGGGGGTGTCCAGGGGTCCACACTCCTTTTATAATAGAGTTACTCATCCTCCAATTATTTGCTCTTGTTTTCTTCATCTTCCTTTTGTTGATTTCCAGTCTTATGACATAGAGGTGGGAGAGAGAGAGAGAGAGGTCTTATGATATCAATTTGCTTAAATTTATGCATATTTGTTTTATGCCCCAGTATGTGGTCTATCTTTGAATATATGCTATGTGATCTTCAAAACAATGTGAATTATTTTCTATTTGGATGTAAAGCTCTGTGGATGTCTATCAAATCAAATTATCTAACTGTAGTGTTTAGATCTCTAGCCTTCTTGTTGAGTTTCTTTCCCTGTGTTCTGTCTTTCTCAGAGAGTGGTGTGTTGAAGTCACCCACTATAATTGTTGAAGATGTAATTTCTTTTTTCATCTTTTGGATTATTTGGTTTATGTATTCAGAGGATCTCTCATTCGGGGAATATATGTTTAAAATGCTTATTGAATCATTGTCTATCCTTCCCTTGAGCATTATCCTTCCCTCCTTGTCACTTTTTATGGTTAGCACCTTGGGGTCTACTTTATCCGAGATTAGAATTGTTACCCCTGTGCAAAACCACCTCTTAATCATGGTAGCTGTTGTTGCTGTTAAGTAAAAAAAGAAACCAAAAAAAAACCTCTACTGGTACTATGCCATCCTCACAAGTGTCCTTCTATTGTAGCCCATTGATGCAGCCACTCTGTCGATCCATCTTGTCCAGGATCTCTCTTTTTCACTTCCCCTCCACTTTTGTAATCCCATTTTCCTTTTCCAGGGACTTCTCTCTCCTGATGATATGTTCAAAGTATGTGAGATAAGTCACTTCATCCTGCCTTGTAGGCAGCATAGTGCTTATGCCTTTTCCAAGATAAGTTTGTTGGTTCCTTTGACAATCCATGGCACTTTGATTATTCTTCACCATCACCCTAATTCAATTGCAGCAATTCTTCTTCAGTCTTCCTCATTCAAGATTGAATTTTCTCATACATATAAAGCAATTGAATATACTTTGGCCGATTTCACTTCAGTCCTCAAAGTAGCATCCCTTCTCTTCAACACTTTAAATAAGTTTTGTGCAGCACATTTATCCAATGTAATATGTGTCTTCTGATCACTTGACTACTGTTTTTATAAACATTGATTGTGGACATAAGCAAGGCAAAACCTTGAGAGCTTCAGTCTTTCCTCCATCACTATTGGTACAATTTTGAGGAGTTTGGTGTTCTTTACATTAACTTGTAATCAATACTAAAGATTTCTATCCTTGATCTTCAGTAAATGCTTCAAGTCCTTCTCACTTTCAGCAAGGAAGGCGTTATTTGCTGAAATGCATACTAAAAGTTTTTAATAAGCTATTATGGTACTACATATTTCTTCATATGTCCAGTTTATTTGATTAGTCACTCAACATACAAATTGAGTAGTGTAGTAAGAAGACACAACTCTGATGCACAACTTTTGTTCACATAACTGCCTCATGATCCATGTCGACATTCTGCATGACCACAATGAATCAGGAATTCCCATTTTTCTCAAGGCTATCCATAACTGATTGTGGTCCCACCGATGAATGCCTTTGTATAGTGAATAAAATACTATATCTTGCTTTCTTATTTGAGTTTGTGGCAGTCATGTGCTTATGTTAATTTTATAATTGAAATGTAGGGGTGGAGTCTGGCCTGTTAATCAGGAGAAAGCCATTGAGTAGCGGATGAGGCCTCTGTGTGGGCATGGCTTTCACCTGAGACTCCAGGGAAATCTCACGATATTTCCCTCATGAAGATGAGAAGCTATTTTCCCCAGTTGTTGGAAGTTAGTTTGAGAGATGATTAATCACAGGCAAGCTGGCAGCATCTGAGAAGCTGGAGGAGCCAGCGGAAACACCACACAGCTTTGCCCTGATGGAGCTGGACCTCTAAAGCTGGAGTGGCATGCTGTTGATGGACCCGAACCCTGGAAGCAAGGAGTCATGGGGAGACCCTTGCCAGTGCCAGAATACTGCACCCACTGACCTGTGACTTCCTGAGTTGGAAGCAGACTTTATAGACTGATTTCGGGCATATGGGTTACTATTGGACTTATGAGTTTGCACTGGACTGGATTGGGATGCCTTCTTAGGGTCACATTTCTTTTGTATATAAACCCTTTCCTTATACCTATATGCGTGTCTCTGAAATTTGCTCCTCTAATCTACCTGGACTAACACAGAGTTCTTAGCCAATATCCATCAGACCTTTAGCATGATATCCCTTGCTTCATGTGCTATTCTGAATCTGGCCTGGAATTCCGGGCAAAACCAACCTCCAAACTCACTGTCATAGAGTTGATTCCAATGCAGCAAACCTATAGGACAGGGCAAAAGTGACAGTGGGTTTCTGAGACTGTAAGTCATTATGAGAGTAAAAACCCTCATTTTTTCTCAGTCTGGCTGGTGGTTTAAATCTATTGGCCTTGCTATAAATAGTTCATTGTGTAGTCCTATGCCATTAGTGCTCCTTGAATTTCTGGCACCTCCCTGACAATGTACGGGATGATCTTCAGCAAAGTTTTACTTGCATGTGATATTATTCTGTAATGTCCACTTATTATTGGGTCACCTTTCTTTGGGAAGGGTAAAAATACAAATCTTTCTCGTTGATTGGCAAAGTATCTGTCTTTCAAATTTCTTGGCATAGATACGTGAGTCCTTCCAATGCTTTATTAACTTGTAATGTTGGTGTAATGTTTAAACTGGCATGCCACCAATTCCTTGTTTTTAACTCATTTTTTCAGTGCTGCTTGAACCTCCTCCTTCAGAACTGTGGCTCTTGCCCATATACTACCTCTTGAAATGATTGGTTATTGAATAGATCTTTTGGTAGAGTGACTAGTTTTTCTATCTTCTTTGATGATTCCTGCATCATTGAATATTTTGCTCATAGAAACTTTCAACATTACAACTTGAGACTTGGATTTTTTCTTGAGTTCTTAGTATGTTTTCCCCCCTTCCAACTCTAGGTTATTACAACATTTCATTTTGTCTTCTTAAGCTTCCCCTTGGAGTTTTCTGTTCAGCTTTTTGACTTCATCATTTTTTTTCCATTTGCCTTAGCGACACTATGGTTAAGAGCAAATTTGAATGACTCTTATGACATCCAGTTTGATCTTTCCATCCTTTCCTGCCTTTCAATGACCTTTTAGTTTTTGTGTATAATATTCTTGATATCATCTCATAGCCCACTAAATCTTAAGTCATTAGTGTTCAGTACATCAACTATGTTCTTGACATGTTCTCAAAATTCAGGTGGGATATTTGCAAGGTCATATTTGGGTTCTTGTGGACTTATTGAAATATTCTTCTGTCTTAACCTAAACTTGCAGGTGAACAATTGATGGTCTGTTCCTCAGGCAGTGCTTGGCCTGGCTTTAGCTGCTGATACTGAGTTTCTCCATTCTCTCTCCCTAAAGATGTAGTCAATTTGTTATCTATATATTTCACCTGGAAAAGACCATGAATATAATCACTACTTGTGTTGTTGTAAAAACGTATTTATTATGAAGAAGCATTGGTCATGCAAAGTTGTATTATACAGTTCCATTATTGTTTCCATTACCAAGGCCATATGTTTCAGCTACTCTTCCTTCCTCTTAGCTTCCAACTTTTGCGTTTCAACAACTAATAATTATCTGTGCATCTTGATTGCATTTTTTATCAATTCCAAACTGAAGAAAAATTCTTTAATTTCTTTAATTGATAAAATTCTTTAATTTCTTCACTACTAGCCTTAGCAGTTGTTGTATAAATTGAACAATAGTTATATTGATTGAATTTCCTTGAGGGCAGATGATATAATCCTTTCACAGCCAGCATTGTACTTCAAGATAGAACTTGAAATATCCTTTTTGATTATGAATTCAATTCCATTTTTGTTAATCTGTCAATCTTTACATATTAAGCTATATGATTATCTCACTCAAAATAGTCCATACTAGTTCATGCCAGTTAACTAACACTAAGAATGTGGTTCTTCATGCATTGCATTGCATTTTTGATGACTTCCAGTTTCCCTAGATTCATACATTGCAAGTTCCAATTACTAATAGAGATCTGCAGCTGTTTCTTCTCATTTGACTTGTACTTGAAGGCACTAAAGACTTTACTTCTGCAGCTTTACTTCCTCTACATCATTATGCTCAATTCCACTTTGAGAAGGTAGCTCTTCATCTATCACATTGTGAGTGCCTTCTAACCTGAGGGTTCCATCTTCTTGCCTTTCTAACATTATTCTGGTATTATTCATGAGGTTTTCAGTATCTGACAATGCTGCAGTGGTATTCATAATGTTTTCAGCAGTTAATCCTTCTGACATGGATAGCCTATTCCTTTATCATAGTCTGTTTTAAGTCTGAAAGCTCCACTGAAAACTGTTCATGTTGGTGACACTCCTGGTATTTGAAAGTACCAGTGATTTAATTTCCAGCATGATAACAACCATGTATAAACAACTGACAGAGAAGTGGCCTTCCCATAATAGAGTTCTCAAAACTATACTTTCCTAATTCTAATGCTTTATCAGATGCCTTTGGACTAGCTTTTATTTAAAAAAGGGACCTAGATTTAAAATGGTAGGGCACTGGTTATCTGTTTTGCTGATTATGTTGACAGAACAGCAGTTCCATCGGCAGACCTGGTCTACAATGGAAGGCTAACAGTCCCTGTGGAAGGTGTAGCCTTGAATCTATTATTTTGTCCTCTCAGAAACTCTATGTTTTCCACCTCCAAGTATATTTCACTTTCTGTTTAAGCAGATTGGGCTATCTGAATTTTGGGTACAGAATGGAAAAGATGAAAACATGAAGACCCATTGGGATTGGTGGAGGAAGTGACAGCATGGAGACTACTGAGCGATTGCTACAATCATCCAGGTTTGTTTGTTTTCAAGATCATTTTATTGAAAGCTAATAATGAGAACATATTGGTTCATAATTCAATTACAGCAAGCAGTACTATATAATTGCTACCACACTCAGTTTCCAAACATTCATTTCCTTCCTGGACTCCTTGACATTGTTGCCCTTTGACACCCCTTCCCCCCACTGTTTGACCCCTATCTCCAGAAACTCTTTTGGGAGGGGCATCACTGCCCTCTGGTGGGAGTGGGAGGTTCAGGCTTTGGATTTGAACCACCAAGCCAGTGGGCTGCAGTCCCGTACTCAACCACTACACCACCGGGGCTCAGCCCCAGAAACTCTTAATATACTTGCTGTTTGTGTTAGTTCAAGTAGACTAGAGGAACAAATTTCATAGCCATGCATATGGATATAAGGAAAAGGTTTATAATACAAGAGGAACAGGACATTGAGAAAACATCCCTGCCCAGTCCAGTTCAAAGTCATAAATCTGATATTAACCCATATGCCCGAAATCAGTCTATATAACTCCTTCCAACTCACAAAGTCACAGGTCAGTGGGTGCAGAATCCCAGTGCTGGCAGAGTTCTCCACATAGCTCCTCGCTTCCAGGGCTCAGGGTCCATCAACAGCATCCCATGGTGGCAGAAGCAACTCATCGCTGGCAGGGGTCTCCATGTGGCCGCCCCAGCTTCAGCATCAGGGCACAGTCGTGTGGTCTCTCTGCTGGCTCCTCCAGCTTCTCGGATACTGCCATCTTGTCTTTTCTGTGATTCATCATCTCTGAGATTAACTCCCAATAACTGGGGAGATAGCTTCTCATATTCACTAGGGAAATATCACGAGATTTCCCAGAAGTCCCCGGAGAAAGCCATGCCCACATAGAGACCTCATTGGATACTCAATGGCTATCTCCAGATTAACAGGCTAGACTCCACCCCTACATTTCAATCATAAAATTAACATAAGCAAATGACTGCCACACTGTTCCTGTAGGTTTATTGATCCTGAATTTTACATACCAAAAACACAGAAAAAAACATGCAAGTTCAAGAGGGTGACCCCCAATAACTTAACACATCTGAGGTAAACCCTAATATGAATAAACATACAGAAAATGTTGAAGACTAGATCATGTTCAGTGTGCACCAGAGTGGGGATCAACTGTTCAAGTCAGGTTTATCCCATTGATCTTCTATGCTCATCTCGCCAATGCACTCTGTTTAGGAACCACTTTCCTCTCATCCTTCAATTGTGGATAGAGGGAGGACACTGGAGATTTATTTCTTATATTGTTATCACAAATTTATCTTGGACTTCCGCTGTCATCCATAGCCATCTGCAAACTAGATTCTCACAATTTAGGCTCTCACCCCATTTCCTCCTATGACTTTGGATTATGTGATAGATAATCCTTTGTGACTGATGTTAGTGAGCTTCTTCCATGTGGCCTTTGTTGACATCTCACTTAGGTGGTTGGTTGTTTGGAGACAAGCCATGAAAGCCCCAGACACTATTTTATCTGAATAGCCAGACACCATCTCATTTCTTCACCACATTTTGCTATAGCACCCATATCTTCCTTGTTCCCTTCTCGAGGGTAAGTATAGAGCAGGATCATGATGTGATGAGAGTTGTATTAGCCCCCAATAAAATGATTTTTTTAAAGTCTGGAGAAGGGAAAAAGGGAAACATACCAGGTGGGCACAAATGTATAAATGCTAGTAGGAAAAGCAAGAAGGCCAAACTCCAGTTCAGGGGGAAATCACTGAAAATGCCATGATGTAAGAACTAGTTCTTCTTAAGTTGGAGTTAGGCCTTAGTGTGATCCCAAAACCCATCCCTGGACTTATAGTTCTATTTTGGGATTATTTTGATCATTATCGTTACTATTTTACCTGTTTTTGGCTTCCTTTCAAAATCTCTTTGCTAGTTTATGGTAGAGGGTCTTATCAGTCTTCTTTCCCAAGGCACAATGATCTTCCATTAATATTGTTTTTGATTAGTCCCTGGGCCTAATTTTTTAAAGCCCTGTTGAGAGAAGCATATTGGCCCAATGTAGACTAACTCCATATCGCAATACTTGAATTATTCACTTGTATAGAATCAATCCTTTTGTGGCAGGATGTATTCACACAAACAGTGGTGGTTAATTGTCTGGGAAATTTTACAATAATAATCACTGAGAATACCAGTCACAGGTTCACCAGAATAATGTATATCTTAAAACAGTATATACGGCATGTAGCAAGAATACATAAGAGATATATAAAAATGATACAAGAAAAGATTAATTTAGAAGTGCAAATAATTTGGCAACTGATGGAAAGAAAAGGGAAAAAGCAGAAAATATTTTTAAAGTTTTATTTCTGAGCTTCTGGGCAAGGTTCATGTGTCCCAAGTTAGGGCCAGAGAAGTTGTGCTGCCCAGGAGGGAGTGGAAGGGTTTTGTAGCAAGAACATCCTTGTTTGCCTGCCAGCAGTTCAACAATCTTGGTATAGCTGTTTTCTGATTCCTCAGACGCCATGTATTTTCTGACTTAAATCCTCAGGTAGGGTCTGATGTAGAGTCCAGTTCACCTAGTGGAGCTTCCACAATGGATCTCACTGATGAAACCTCTGGAGCATGTTGTGTACATTGAAGAGCCAGGATACAATTCTCAGGCTTTCCACAACAATTGGCCTCAGTCACCAGGATACACCCAGAAGCCCAGATCATGTGGCCCATTCCATACATATTAGCATGGGCACTGCCCCCACCTCAAGGATTCCCCAGGGCATTTTCAGTGATTTCCCCCTGAACTGGAGGTTGGCCTTCTTGCTTTTCCTACTAGCATTTATACATTTGTGCCCCCCTGGTATGTTTTCCTCTTTCTCTTTTCCAGACTTTTTAAAAAATCATTTTATTGGGGCCTCATACAACTCTCATCACAATCGATACATACATCCATTTAATGCAAAGGACACTTGTACATATGTTGCCATAATCATTCTCAAAACATTTGCTTTCAACTTAAGTAGCCCTTGGTATTAGCTCCTCATTTTTCTTCTCCCTCCCCTTGATAATTTATAAATTATTATTATTTTGTCATATCCTACACAGTTTGGTGTCTTCCTTCATTCACTTCCCTTTTGTGCATACCCCAGGGAGGAGGTTATATGTAGATCCTTATAATTGGTTCCCCCTTTCTGCTCCACCTTCCGTCCATTCTCCAGGTTTCTCCACTCTCATCACTTGTTCTGGTGGGATCATCTGTCCTGAATTCCCCGTTTCTTCTTCCTATCTGTACCAATGTACATCATTTGGTTGATCCATATTACTAAGGTAGAAATGACATCATGATAGTATGGGGTTGGGGGGTGGGGAGGAAGCATTAAAGAGCTAGAGGAAAATTGCATGTTTCATCATTTCCACACTACACCCTGACTGGCTCGTCTCCTCCCTGAGATTCTTCTGTAAAGGGGATGCTGCTTCACTTACAGAAGACTGGGTCCCCAGTCTATACTCCTCCTCATTTATAATGATATACATTTTTAGTTCTTTGATACCTGATCCCTTCGACACCTTGTGGTCACGAAGGCTGGTGTGCTTCCTCCATGTGGGGTTTGTTGCTTCTGAGCTAGATGGCAGCTTGCTTACATTTTAGCCTTTAAGACCCCAAACACTATATCTTTTGACAGCCAGTCACCACCCACTTTCTTCACCACTTTTGCTTATGCACATATTTGAGTTCAGAGATCTTGTTGGGAAGGTGAGTCTTATGGAGTGCCAATTTAATAGAACAAAGTGTTCTTGCATTCAGGAAGTACTTGATCAGAGGCCCAATGTCCATCTGTTGCCTTAATATTAACCTTGTAAGTATATGCACATAGATCTAATTCCTAATCATCATATATAAATATATTTACCTAGGTACAAGCCTGTATTAGACCTCTATCAATGCCATTTGCCTCCTAGTTCTTTCTTCTATTTCCTTTTATTTTCCTATTGTCCCACTATTATGCTTAGTCTTAATTTGGGTTTCAGTAATTTTTTTTGCAGTTATGTTACTCTGGATCAACCCCTATCAGGCCTCTCACACCCACCTTCCCCTGATTTTGAATCACTTGTGTTCCCTTGTGGCTGGGTTGGTCAACACCACCTTCTTTCCCCCACCTCCCCCTCTCCCATGTTCCCTGGAACCTTCAGTCCCATTGTTTTCTCCTCCTGTCTGTTCATCCAGTCTATCTTATCTAGATAGGCTTACAGAGATAATAATATGTACCAAAAAAAGACATCGCAGGACAAAGTGACAAAACAAAACCTCAATGACAACAGAAAAGTCCAGAAAAATATATAACTAAAATAATAATAAAAACAACAACAACAACAAAAGAAAAACCTGTAAATAGCTCAAGATCTGTTTGGTGACTTCCAGGAGTGTGCCTCCCATGGGGTGCCACACCCTGGCCCCAAAGTATATCCTTGGAACTCCCTCAGTAACTCCATGCTCTGCTGTTCTGCTACATGCCCTTAGTGTTTTACCTCTGTGTGGTGGGATCAGAACAGCTGCAATCTGGACCCTGTGTCTCCAGTGTTGTCTCCATTGACAACTGGGTTATACTAAAGATAAAGTACCTGTGTAAACCAAAAGAATTCATCAATTAAAGTAATAAGAGAGCCCACAGACTGAGGAAGCATCTTTAACAATGAAACATCAGACAAAGGCCTTATTACTAAAATCTACAATATGCTGACAGCTTAAAAACCTAACTGCCCACTGAGGAGTTGGGCAAAGGACCTGAATAGAAGTTTCACAGAGGCAGAAATCTGAATGGCCAATAAACATTTGAGAAAAAGTTCCTGATCATTAGGCATAAGAGAAATGCAAATCAAAACAACAATGAGATACCACCTAACACTCTCAAAGATAGCCCAATTCAAAAAATCAGAAAGCAACAAGTGTTGGAGGAGCTGTGGAGAGACAAGAACTCTTATCCACTCTTGGTGAACCTGTAAGTATGTACAGCTATTAAGGAAATCAATTTGGCGATACATAAACGGATGGAAATTGAGCTACCGCATGACCCAGCAATCCGTCTAGTGGTCATATAACTAAAAAAGGCAAGCAACAATACACAACCACACATTTGTGCTCCAGTGTTCATAGCAACACAGTTCACAATGGTAAGGAGCTGGAACAACCCAAATTTCCATCAACTGATGAATGGATTAAAAAGCTGTGGTACCAAAATTTCAAAGGAATCAGTTATCAGGCATCAAAGAACTAAAAATCACAGCATTGCAGGCCCACCTTCCTGATATGATCACTGAAGACAAATGTGTGCATAAGCAAATGTGGTGAAGAGAGCTGATGGTGCCCAGCTATCAAAAGATACAGTGTCTGGGGTCATAAAGGCTTGAAGGTTAACAAGTGTCCATCTAGTTCAGTAGCAACAAAGCCCACATGGTAGAAGCACACCAGCCAGTTTGACTATGAGGTGTCAAAGGGATCAGGTATCAAAGAACTAACAACTATATCATTATAAATGAGGGGGAGTACAGATTGGGTACAAAAAGCTCATCTGCAGGTGAAGCAACATCCCCTTACAGAAGGACCTTAGGGAGGAGATGCGCTAGTCAGGGTACAGTGTGAGAAAGATAAAACATGCATTTTTCCTCTAGTTCTTAAATGCTTCCTCCCACACACCCCCAACCCCACACTATCATGATCTCATTTCTACTAAATGATGTACGTTGGTACAGATAGGAAGAAGAAACGGGGAATTCAGGACAGTGATGCCGACAGAAGCAGTGATGACAGTGGTGAAACCAGGAGGATGGAGGGAAGGTGGAGCAGAAAGAGGGAACTAATTATATGGCCTCCTACCTGGGGTATGGACAAAAGGGAAGTGGGTAAAGGGAGACATCAAACTGTGTAGGATATGACAAAATAATAATTATAATTTATAAATTATAGAGGCTTCCTGGGGGAGTGGGAAGGAAGGAGAAATATGAGAAGCTGATATCAGGAGTTTTAGTGGAAAGAAAATGTTTTGAGAATGATCATGGCAACAAGCATACAAATGTGCTTTGCTTGCAATGCATAGATGGATGGATTGTGATGGAAGTTGTATGAGTGCCCAATAAAATGTTTTTTTTAAAGAGTTGTATGAACCCCCAATATGATGAAAAAATAACTTAAAAAATTTTTTAAAAAAAGCTGTGTTGCACACATACAATGGAGTACTACACATCACTGAGAGGCAGTGATAAATGCATGAAGCATATCACCACATGGGAAAAACTGGAGGAAATTATGCTAAGTGAAGTATGCCAAGCACAAAAGGAAAAGTACAACATGAATCCACTAAGATAAGCTAAAAAAATATGCAAAGGGGGCATAGGGAAAAAGCTACAGCACATAGAAATTCCTGGGGGTAGGTCCAGGTAGTATGGCAGGGGTCAGACCAAATCCAGGGCTACATATGGAAGCCAACGACACGGAGTGGGGAAGAAGGCAGTGTGTAGAGGGGGAACTAACCCACCCAAGGGAAGCGCATTGTTTATATCTCCACAGGGACAGGGGGACCAAACTTAAACCCGGAATTCCAGGATATAAATGAAGTGGGATGGCATGGAGTGGGGAATCAGTGGAGGGGTCTGAGGGTCAAGCCCCAATCCTAACTACATGGACAGTCACCCCTCCTCCCAGAGAAATTTGCTTTGTAGGACAGCACTGAGGGAGAAAGACATGTAACTCAGGGAGAGGAACATGTGTGACCAGAACACATGAGAGCAAATTAAGAAGGAGGAAGAGAGAGTGAAATGCATCCTGTCTTATAACAACCAATACATAGGCAGGACCATATGGCCATCCCCACTATGAATCACAGGGTCCCTTGCTGACCCTGACTTGTTTTTCCCAGGAGTATCCCTTATCCCTCTGATAAAGTGTCTACCTGTCCAGGGGACCTCATCATAGCTTTACATGGCATCCCTTCCCCTCCATTTGATCCCAGGCGACATGAGGTACCCTCTGGGAAAATGACATGCAAAATACTTATCTAGAGCAATGGTGTATGCTTTTTTGCACTGGTCAGTCTGTCTATGAGGCTGTCTGGCCCACATGGCCAGCAGAGTGGATGCTCTATAATGCTGAGCTTGTGCCTGCTCAGCTGCTTGTTCCTACAACAGTGCACGCACATAGTATTTGTCCTTTTATGTTTCACTAACTTCCCTCAGCAGAAGGTTTTCCAGATGCCCCCATCTAAAAATGATAACAATGATGCAGGTTAGACAGATGAAAATTCAGACTAGGGAAATCCAACAACTAAGTATGTGATTTGAATTCTTTTGTGCATCTCCTCGCTAGCGATTTATCCTTTATCTCATACCAAGACAACTACAGCAGGCCCAGTGCCAGGGTGATCTTTAAAAAATGGTAATACCTTGAGACCAGAAGAAGAACTAGATGGTATTTAGCTACCAATAGCAACCATACTGATTAGACAAGAGTTGGAGAAATACGTAGGTCAAAATTCTAAATCATCAAGGGTCCATACTTATGAGTTGGAGAGAGACTGGTGGAACCCCTTAGGCACAATTCAAACCTGGAACTAAACTGTTCCAAAGGGCCACTTTTTAGTCCCAAAGTAGACAGGCCTATAAAGTGGACAACAGCATCCATGAGGAAACTAGTCCTCAGAATAATCATCAATATAGGACCAGAGAAAAAGTTCCCAAGGGAGGACTAGGCCAGAGAAAAAGACTAATGAGAACAGGGAACATGAGCAACAAGTGTGAGGAGAGCTGCTGCATTGGGGGACTATAGCTACCACCGCAAAGAAAACGTGTGAAACTAGTGTGCTCTGTGAACAGTCACCCAAATTACAAAAAAATGATCAAAAAGTAATAAAGGAAGGAAAAAAGAGACAATCCTTACTTTCCTTTTGAAAAAGTTGTCTGTTACTTTGCTTTATCTTTAAGACAGAATTTATTATGGCGGCCCTAAAGACCCTTCATGCATAACCCCCGAGCTCTTCTCCTGGTACCTGCTGCCAGCTTCTTCTCTGATCAGCTGCTCCCAAGAGTCATGTGTGCTCCTCAGGATGGTTTGGAAGTAGATCACCCATTCACTTTCTTAAGATCCTTAAGATCTATGGGTGGGCTCAAATCAAACCTGCATTTTGGCTAGCAACTAATTAAGTGTATTACTTATTTCTCACTGCTACGCACCTCTTCCTACCTCCAAGACTTCTGAATATGCTCAGCCAAGACCTTTTTCTTCCTACCGTCCACTTTCTCTCTTGTACCCAGTTACCTTCTGTTTGAATCCTTGGAGAGGCCTGCCTTGTCTCCAGGCAGGTTGGGTCTGTTTTAGCACTGTGTTCCTTTTTCCTGGCATCAGCACTCTTTGGGGAATTGCTTATTTACTGTCTGTCCACAGCAGACGTATGCTCCCCTTCTAACAAGTAATGCTATTTTCCGGAAGTAGCTGTGTGGCAGAGACTATATTTCTCAGACCTCTAAGTCTAGGTGGGAACAGGGATTCTGCAGCACTAATGGGATGCTTGCAGAATTAACAACAACTACTTGAGAGCAAATAGTTTAAGATGTGAATGAACCTTCTCCATGCTCACCCTCTGCTCATCTATCAAATGGTAACAAAACATATAGCGTCCCTGCAGTGGGATGGGGGTGGTGGTGGGAATTTTAGTAGGAGAATTTCCTGAAAACACATGTTAAAACCTCAAATACCCACATAGTACAAAAATATACCAATTGAGCCATAAAGTCACTCAGGTATTTATGACAGAGAGAAACATATGTGCGCTGTTTTTTCTTTCTCAGAAGGACTTTGTCTGGAAGAAAACTATGTCTGGTTCATGAAAATATTCAGGGGGGCAGGCAATATTTTTTTTTCTGTTATGCCTAACCTTACCAGGAGTCAGAGCAGGTCTGACAGCAACTAACAACAACAGAGCCCCCAACAGGTTTTTATGTTAAATCTCTGGGAATGCTTTGCTTCAGAATGCTCCTAGCTCAACTATGGCCAGAAACCTCTGCATCAGTTTCCTTCACCACAGGGTCCTCAGCACTTAGCCCCAATCTTGATGCATAATGGGGGCCCAAGAAGTATTTGCTGCATGAATGAAAGGCAAAGGAAACTGATAGCAGTTAGGGAATGCAAACTTAGGAAGAATCAAACAATGAAAATTCCAAGAAATCTAAGGAATAGCTGTATTTGAGACCAGTGGGTCTCAAATGGACCAGGAGTCCATTAGGGAGGACAGTCCTATTGGCATATGAAAATAGAGCACCAGAAAGGAGGCTCAATTTATCTCATTTTCTGTATAGCCATCATTCAGCTCATTAATAACTCATGCATTTTTTTTCCTAAACAGTAGTCTTACAGCCAAGCTGAGATCCAGGCATAATCCTCCTGAGAAAGAAAAACAGTGCACGTATTTTTCTTTCCCTCATAAATACCTGAGTGACTTGATGGCTCAATTGAAAGCACTGAGGTGTGGAGACAACTTCCTCCTTCAATTCCTATGTTTACATGTGATTTTGTATATATTTATAATACATATGAATAGAACAAAGCTAGGTTTGATAAAAACGACATTGATTTCAAATATACAACATGGGCATATTTCCCGAAAGGAGAAAAGGCCTTCTGAAGATGATGCCATTGCAGAGTTGCAGTTTGTGCAGTTTTGGAGTTGGAGCGAACCTTAGAAACTGCCCAATTCCAACTCTTCAACCCACAGTTGAGGAAGCTGAGGCTACAACAGCCCAAGAGGCTTACCCCAGATCCAACAATTGCTTGGTACAAGCTCTGAACAAGTCTATGCCTTTGCCTTTTGTCCCCTTCCTTTCTTGAGATTTAGAATTTTATTTATGAGACTGAGAGATTAGACAGATAATATCTCTATTCTTTTGTCTACTGGTTAAAGCATGAGACCTTAAGGAATGTCTGTGGTGTGACCTAAGGGTCTAGCCAGAGCAGGGCTGTCTCAGTGATCACCAGGTGTCCAGGAGCCACACTTCCTGCCTTTATGTCCTTCCCAAGAGTTCTCCCAACCTGGTGTTGCAACAGGAAACATTGTGCTGCTAGCCTTATGCTTGGTGATTTCAACTCACCAGCTACTTCTCAAAAGAAGACTGAGGAGCCACTTTTGGTAAGAATTTACAGGCTCAGCCCCCCTGTAGAGTAGATCTGTTCTGTCCTATAGGGTCTCTACAAGTCATACTTTAATTAATAGCAGTAGATTTTTTTGTCTGGGGCACACATAAAAAATGAATGTCCTTACTACTTAGTAAGTGTTGGAATATGTACCAGAACTTTACTCCACATAGTCCTTACCTCAACATTGGAAATAGGAATTTTTTTCCTGTTTTGTAGCAAGATTACTAAGGCTCAGAAAGGCTAGGCTATTAAAAAGATTCCACAGTTAAAGTGACAGAACTCGATTCAAATTTAGGATGGTCAGTTTCCAGGGTTTATATTTTCTCCTTTCAATTTGATGCTGCGTCTCCAAATGAATCTTTAAGCATACAGTGAGATTCAATGTTAGGCACACAAATCTCCTAGGAGATCTCGAAATGAAGTAATGTGTTCTGTGAGATGTTCTCACTTTTCTACTGAACCATCAGACCCTCACTTCAACACTTCACCTACCTAAGTAGTTGGGAGGCCTTTAAGATTTGTGTCTAATTGCTGCCAGTTCATTACTTCCGGGACCTGGCAGAGCTCTTTACAATCCGCTCAATCCAGGCTGGCCTCAAAGCCTGTAATGTATTATTAAGCACAATGAGACACATCGTGCTTCAGGTAACAATGTGTACACATAAGAGGGGTGTCCTCCGCAAAGGCAGAGTTCATTGTCTTCTTCACCTGAAGGGGATTTTACATTTGGTGTTTGTTCCACCAGGTCAGACTATTAACCAAACTTTCTATATAGAATTTCTGAAAAGATTGTGTAACCTTGTGCAATAAAAAGGCCTGATTTCAGGCAGACAGGGCACTGGTTTTACCACATCAATAATGCACCTGCTTACACAGCCACCTAATTGCACCAGTGTTTGGCAAAAACCAGCATGCCTCTCTTGTCCCACACACCTGACTCACCTGACTTCGCTCTATGTGACTTCTTTGTTTCCATGAATGGAGAGGGACATGAAAGGAAAGTGATTTGATGACGTGGAAGAGGTGAGGAAAAATATGAGGGAGTTTCTGTCTGTCATCCAAACAGATGAGTTTGAAAAATGTTTCCAAGAATGGAATCACAGATTTGACAAATAAGTATCATAGAGAGCACTTTGAAGGTGATTATGTTGTTTGTAAATAAGTAAGTAAATAAATAGCATTGAAATTCAATCCCTCTTATGTGCATGCATCATTAAGTGCTATTGATTCCCAGTCTGTGCTCTTTTGTCCAATCCTGTGCCACACTCACAATCATTGTTGTATTCAAACCCGTTGTTACAGGCACTGTGTCAATTGATCTTACTGAGGGATTTCCTCATTTTTGTTAACCCTCTGCTTTACCAAGCAGGATTTCCTTCCCCAGGAATTGGTGTCCATGGTAATATGTTCAATGTCTCACCATTCCCTATCAAGCAGCATTCTGACTATTGTTCATCCAAGACAGTTTTGTTCATTCTTAGAAGTTTGTGGTATATTCAACATTGCTTGCACACAACATACTTAAAATGAACTAATTCTTCTATTTTCCTTTTTTATGTTTAGATATTGTATGCACACCATACCTTAGAAGCACCTTAGTTATCAAAAGTAAATCTTTGCTCTTTCTGAAGCTAGAAATTCCACATTGAACTTAGCTTACACTTAGTAATTCCTCACTCCTACAGAGTCCCTCTTCCTGGACCTTTCTTTCCATCCCTCATGCTACTTGATTGTGACAATGGGTTGGACTCACTTGTTTCACCTTCAAAGAAACAAGCACAGTGTCTGGAGATATATGTAATATGTGGAAACATAATTGCCCAAGTATGTAGATTATGCCAAACTTACTGACATTGAGTTACAGAGATCCTGTAGCACAGAGTGGAATTGCCCCCTGTGGGTTTCCAAAAGTGTATATCTTTACAGGAGCATGAAGCCTTCATCTTTCTCCTTAGAGCAGCTTAGTGGCCTCAACCTCCTGACCTCACGGTTAGCCACCCAACACTATGCCACCAAGTTTCCTTAGATAGATAGGTATACATATAAATATAGACTCCATTTCTAAGTGTAATTATAAAATTGCCACCTGTAGGCAGGAGAAGTAGGTCGCTTCCTTTCTCCACTCTCTTCCGACCATGACTTTTCATTCCCTATAGTTGATGGGTTTGAGTTCAGTGATAGTCATTGTCATCTTCAAACCATTCATGCTGTGATATATTGTATGCGTTATTTCTAAACTTTACAGTAGTCTTAAGTATACATAATGCCCTTATATTAGATTACTGGAGTCCCTGGTTGATGCAAACAGTTCACTCAGTGGGTAACCCAAAAGTTGAAGTTTGGGTTCACTCAGAGGTGCCTTGGGACAACCCCTGGTTATCTACTTTTGAAAAAGCAGCATTTAAAACACTGCTTCTGCAGAGCACGTTTCCACTGTGACACCCATGGGGTCACCATGAATGAAAACTGATTTGACAACATCTGGTTTACTATATTTATCAATAAAGTAACTGAGACTCAAAGATATTCAAAATGAAGTACCCAAGGTTTTGGGGGTGGGATTCAAATCTCTGTAGTTAGGTTCTGTGTTGGGTCTAAAGGAACAATGTTAGGGGAAGATAAGGCTTTTCCACAATTATATCTCCTTCAAAACATTAAGTTAATATTAGTAACTATTTGCCAGCATCTGGTGGGCATTCAGAAGTTTAGTTATTTTCCCTGAAGCGTCCAGCCTGCCAGACCTCTGGCTGTAGAGCCCATCCCTTGCTGTCATATCACAACAGATTGCCTCTCCCTGAAGAGTAGTAACCATCAGTCTGATCCCCAGTAGGCAGAGTTCACACACTACTGTTATTGATCTTTGTGAAGAGCCAGAGAACTAGGCAAACATGTTTAGCCACATCCATGAGTCTGGGGTCTGCCCTTGTCACCTGGGGACTCTAGTACCTCCCTTTGCTATTATGTATGTGCCCCTAGATCATCCATCATTACTGTGTAACCTGTAGGATAGCCCCTTCCTATGATGTGTGTCTTTACCTATAATTAGGGGATTTGCATGTCTCCAAAAGATATATATGACTTGGTCAGAATAAAGGAGCTCTCTTGATCTTGCCCCTTCTCTTGCCCTTGCCCACTCTCTTGCTCTCTCCCCTGCTTTCTCTTGCTCTCTCCCCTGCTTCCTCTCCTCTCTGCCTCATTCTCTCTCCATGTGGACCACGAAGCTGGGCTGAGTTGAGCATGCTACCATGAAATATGCCTGACTCCATTATTTATATCTCTCAGGCTCTCTATGACTTTACTATAATAATTAATTATCACAGTACAATTGTGCCTATTGAACCTGTGATGTTAATGTTAGAAGGTGGCTCTTCTGACAGAACAAATCAAGTGACATTCGGCTATGTATAAGAAAGAGTTTTATATCAAGAACAAATTAGATATCAAGACAGTATCCCAACCCAGTTGAAGTCAGATATAAGTCCATAAATCCCTCATCAGATGCACATAGTTACAGGCAATGATGTGGAATGTAGGAAGATCTAAGATCTGTGGGTGCAGAGTCCTGTGATTCCAGGGTCATTGGAAACATGGCAGAGCTCTGACAGCCCTGACGTTCAGTGCAAAATCTGAAGTTTAGTGCAGGAAGTTGCAGGGGCAAAGAGAGAGAGAGGTCCTCAATTATTTCCCCCCACTCCCCCCACACCACCTAATAAGAAGACCATCCATCCACAGGAGGCATCATCAGGCATCATGATTGACAGCATCATGATTGACAGTTTGGATTCCACTCCTATACTTTCATATATCTTCAAATCAACATAAAGCCATCTAACTGACACAGGTTCCAAAATTCCACTCTTTCATCTGCAGCTTTAAACCACCAGCTTCATCTAATGATAGTGTTTTCCATGGTAATGGAATTAAATCTTACCATGAATCTAACCATTCTCATGGGTATCTCAAATTGAAGAGAAGAGTCATTCTTTTATGCACTCAACTGATATTTGTTAGGCACTTTGGAAATTTAAGAGAACTCTTTTCCCTTAAGGATCATTCAATAGCACAAACTATGGAAATTAAAATAGCAAGTGCTACAATGGCACTGATTGTCATGCATACCTAGATTAAGAAGGTATTTTTAAGGCTCTGATCTTAAAGACAGACTACATTGAGATCAGAAGCAGAAAAGTGGTATGCCCCAAGGCTCACAAAATGTTGAAGACAGATCATAAACAGAAGCCCTGGTGTCAGATACCTGGTCCTATGTTCACACCACCAGAGAGGATTTTTAGGGATGCAATCTTGCAAATCAGGGCAAGATGATGGCATTGTTGTCCTGTTGAGGGGTAAATGATCAGCTACCTGTATTTGATTGTGAGTGGAGGTCCCCTGGTTACAGGGAGCATGAATGAATTCTGAAAGCAAAGACCATAGTGCTATGGTTGCACATAACTCTTGATCACACACAACCTACCGTGAGAGGTGTCTGGGGAGACCAGGAAAGGCAGATATTTATATATTTAGAAATTAAAAACAAAAAACAGCCAACCTACTGTCATTGTTAATGTCATATCATGTTGGCACCTGATCAACACTTTGAAGCATTAGCATTATTTTAATCATTTCCTATTGGAGAACAAATGTTGCATGTATAATTACACTGCTGCATTGTACTGTACAAATAACCATGTAATGACATCGTTGGAATTTCTTGGTTCTTCATGGTAATGCCAAGTATAATTACCATGTAATCTGCCAAGAGCAAACAAGGTTGTAATTATTCTATAATCCAATCTAATTATGGGGCAACTGAATTGTTATTTGTGTTTAAGAGGAAAATATATATGCAAAGAAAATAAAAAGAAATATACTCTCCCCAACAGTGAGCATGACATCAGAAGACTAGCAGTTGGTGGTCATTAATGCCGATCTCTTCTTAGATGATAGTGAGAACACTATTGAATGGTCTAGGGGGGAACACATTATCCTCAGTGCTGATTCTGTATTTATCAGATGAAGGATGGTAAAAGCAAGTCAGAAGAGGAAGTAAAAGCAGTCAATGAGGTACCAGAAGGTAGATTCCTAAGCAGTAGAATTCAGTGGGTAGAGAGAAGCTAGCCCTCCTAACAGCATCCTAGCATCTCCTGCAACCATGACAAACACAAATCACTGTGTATATGTTCTCATTGGATTCAGCTCAGTTTGTTGTTGTTCTTGGGTGCTGTCAAGTCAGTTGTGAATCATAGCTACCCTAGTTGATATACAACGAAATAGAGCACTGCCTGCCCATACACAACCATCATCACTGTTGCTCTGGTTTAGCCCATTTTTGCTGCCAGTAACAGTCATTTTATTTGGGAGACTTCATGCTTTTCACTGACCCTCTGCTTTACCAAGCATGATGTCCTTCTTCAGTGACTGCTCTCTCCTGATAACATGCCCAAAGTACATGAAATGAAGTCTCTCCATCCTCCCTCCTAAGGAGCAATCTGGCTGTAATCTTCCAAGACAGATTCATTGACTCTTCTGGCAGTTTATAGTGTATTCAGTGTTTCTCACCAACCATAATTCAAATGCATCAGTCCTTCATTCTTCCTTGTACTTGTCCAACTTTCACATGCACTCTAGGCAACTGAAAATAGGGTGGCTTGGGTCAGCTACACTTTAGTTCTCAAAGTGACATATTTGCTTTCTAACATTTTAAAGAGGCTATTGTTCTCCTACTGTGTGTCTTCTATGACAAATGTGAATATTAGTCTGAGCTTCACAGAAGAGGCAGGCATAAAATATGGTGGTGGGGGGAAATGTGGGCAAAAACATCATTACTATGAGTGAAGGGTTTGCTGTGTTGGTTGCTGGGGAAATTTTGATGGATGCATTTCCTTAATTCACAATTATTGATCATCAACTGTATGCCTTTGGGAATCCCTGCATGATGTAAGTAGTTAATGCACTTGGCTGCTTCTCAAAAGGCTGAAAATTCAAGTCTATCTGGAAGCACCTATGAAGAAAGACCTGGTGAACAACTTAAAAAAAACTGTATTTGAAAAGTCTATGGAATAGAGTCTTAATCTTGAGAATAGGATTGCCATGAATTGCAATCAACTCAGTATCCATTGTTTTGTTTGTTTGCTAATTATTGTTTTTAATGTTTCTGGTATATAATAGCTGCCTGGTTTTTATTGTGTTTTCTTTTAATTGGACACTTATAACATTTGTTACATGCACTATCTTCTTTAAATCTTCTCAAATTTTATGAAACTACGATTATCCTCAACCGAACATTAAGGAGATGGAGAGAGGTCAGTTGACTCTGTAATTCATGCTGGGATTTGAATTCACACAGGCATACTGCTTGGATGGCACTTGGAAGTAGACATTTACCTAGAATCAAAGGCAAACCATTCCATTGCACTGCAGACAAGACAACTTGGGAAGTCAACAACTAGGAAGAGAGTCAAAATTAGACAATAGAGCCCTTAAAGTTGCTGGAGGAATCATAGCTTTGTCACAAGAGACCTCAACAGAAGCTGCTAAATGGTTCCTCTCATCCTGATGAGTCACCAATATGGTGGGGTTTCCCCCCCCCCCCCCCCCCACTGGGTGATCTTAAAGAATTACTTGTTTCTGTCAAGCTCCTTTGTAGATGGAACTTACCACTTCTTCACCACTATATGACAAAGGTGCCCACTCTGTCCTCTTCTTGTGGCACTCACTGGGGGAAGATGTATTCACCCACTGCCTTTCCTTCTCCACTCCAAGGCTGGGAGTCTAGTCCCTAATCTTGGATAATTGCTTTCAGAGAAAGTAACAGGTACACAGTCTTAAAACAGATTATAAATTCTTTATTTGGGTACTAAGCTTGTCAGGTTGGTTGAACCTGGTGTTAACTGCATTTCTAACCTGACATCAGTTAATCCGCACTGCTCAGAAGCTAATCCTTTTCAGAACAAGATGAAAAGTGGTTTGTGATGCAATATTTTAAAGTCTACAATCACACACCTCTGCCTCTGCTTCTGCAATTTCTATTTCTGGACAGGGTTCAAAAACCTGTTTGGGTGAAAAGATGTGAAGAATTTTTTATGGCATATCTTGTGAGAGGATATTTTTGATGAATAATGTAGAAACATTTATACACTAAGGCAGAAGTCATAGGGTGTAATATGTGTGTGTCTAATGTGGCATAGGTAGAGAGCAGACTGAAGTGATCCTGTAAAGTTCAAAGGCTAAAAAGTTTGGTGAAGGAAATATCTCATTGTGCAATGCCAAAAAAAAAAAAAAAAGGAAGTGAAAAGGGGCCTTCTTGTAAGTCGTCAGGAGAAACTGATGCTTTTTATCAGATGTTATGCTCTTCACCCTTGAATCACCATGAACTGCAGAATTATCCCAGAGTATTTGATGGGAAACTTATTCTCAAACTCACAACAACCCACTGTGGAGTTCATAGACCTATTTTGTAGAGAAGTTAAATAAGGATCAGAGAGGTCAAATAACTTATTGAAAGACACATAATCACCTAGTAGTAGAAGCTGAAATCCAAACCCAGATGTGATTTCAAACTGCAAGGGTTTTTCACTGACCCTCTTGAAATCAAATGCTTACGTAAAAGAGACAAATGCAGTGCATTCATTCTATCCCTACAATGACTGTCTTTTCTGTTCTTTTCAAGAATTCTGTCAGAGTTCAATTCAAAAGCCACTTCCAGGAAAACTTTTCAGGCTAGAGAATAAAATAGTCTTAAGTACCTTAATTTAAAAAAAATAAAGAAATTTTAGAAATAAAATGTCTAAATTCATCCCTGCCTTAAAGACCATCTTATAAATCATTTCCAGTCCTGTTTTGAGGAGCACTTTGAGAAGAACGAGAAGCCCTGACAATGTAGTAAGTCACACACTGCACTGCTACCTCAAGGTGAACAGTTTGAAGCCACAAGCTTTTCTGCTGGAGCAGAATGAGGCTTTTTGCTCCAGTATAGAGCTACCATTTCAGAAA
>PVJH01006738.1:0-99010 GCA_004026705.1 Nesogale talazaci
GAAATGTCCTTGGGTGGTGCATCTACTTGCCCAAAGGTTAGTGGCTCTAGCCCATCTGGAGTTGATTGACAAGATGCACCTGATGGTCTGCTTCCAGAATATACAACATTGAAAACTCTACTCGGAACTGGACATGAGCTAGAAGGCACTGAAAAACAACTAACAATGGTCTCTGGAGTGTGGCACTGCCCTCTTTGTACGACATACTCTCTTCTCTACTATCAAGTCTTTCTTCATTAACGAGACCTCACCTCCAAATACCCTCCATTCCTCTTGAACGGTGCCTACTGCTTTAAAATACTGCTGATTATTGCTCCTCTCTTCTCACAACTGGCCGGCTTTGATAAATCATTTCTTCTTGTGTACAACTCTAATCATTAAGAGGTCAGAAGTCTGCTGAAAGCAAGTACTAATCTTCTCTCTCTGCTCTTCTCTCCCAGGGTTCAAACAAAACGTGGAGCTTTTCACACAGTGAACAATAGGGTTTCACTGACAGTCTCCAACAGCCCAGAGCAGGACACATAAACTGTAGATTGAGATTCTGAGATATGATGCTTTCCATTTTACCCTGACAAAAACAACTGAAGACCAAACTGACAGCACACATCACCACTATTCTGTGGTCTCCTGCTGCTTCTCATTAAAAAAACAATCTTTGCATCCAAATAGATTAGATTTTTAAAAGCAAATTGAATGCTTAATTTGACTGTCAACAATGCTACACATCTTTCTGTACCTCAGACACCTGTAACATCCTTTTAATCCAGGTGACAATGTGAATTAATAGTAAGGGATACATATAGAGACTATCACTTCAGTGAAGATAGTTTCACTTAAAGGTATCTGTCACTGCTGTGAGAAAATTTCAAGAAGTTCTAAAGAGAGGGAGAGAGAGGGAGAGAGAGAGAAAGAGATAATTAATAATTACACAAATTTGAAGCTAGAAGGAACATCTTAAAGATCAGCATCTTGTCCAAAATTCTCAAACAAAAAAACTCTCTCTGGATGAAGGGTTGGTCTTTTCTGTTTTTTTTTTTAATTTTCTACATGTGATATAGCATTATTTAGGACAAGAATGGGGATTTATCCTCCCATAAAAAGCACGCAGATTCAGAAATCCACAGGAGCAGTTCTATTCTGTCCATGGCATCATCACTATAAGTCAGCACAGACTCGATGGGAGTGAGCTTCATTGTGTGTGTATTTTTCATACACCAAGGATTTCAGAGAGCAACAAAAATTAATTGCTAGAAAATCAAATGTTAAAAAGAAAAACTTGCAATTAATTCAACGTAACCTCGATCGCTTGTCAATGTGACCTCAGTTAGAGAAAATGCCCTTGTTGATAATGAGCTAACATGAAGACAGACTACAGTAAAGAAGTCTAATCTACTTTAATTGACAAGTGTCTTTATACCTAAAAAAAAGGGACTGAAAAAGGATGTTACAAGTTATAATATTTTGTTGTTAAATAGAGTTGACAAAATTACTATGGCAAATTGCTATAAAAGTTTGTGAATGCACATTCTAAATTTTTGTGTTTTCCACATGATGTATGAATTAGTTCTTGTTTCAGGACTGGTGTGAAAATCCTGCTTGGAGTGGCAGTCTCCTTCTCATGTAACAAAACAAAGTGAAGCTCACACTAATTTTTCATACTTTTGAATACTGACTATGTGCTAGGCATTGATCTGAATTCTTCTCATAAAGTGTTTCATCTAGTACTCAGAAATCTTTTTAGAAAAAAAATATTATTTTACAATTGAAGAAGTTAATCTTCAAAAAAAAATCACAAACTTTATGAGTTAGCAACAGACCCATTGATGGGGTGATTTTTGTCCCTTCAGAGAGGATATAGAGAAGCCCCTAACCCATTACTTATGACATTACTTTATTAGGAAATAGGATCATTGTTGATAATTACTAACGTAAAATCATAGTGGTGTAAAATAGATCGTACTGCCATATACTAGCTATTACAGAGATAAAAGAGATTGAGAGATACATAGAGGGAAAAGAGTCATGTGATTGGAGTGAAACTTCTGCATGCTAAGAAATGTAGGAACTGGCGACAATTATCTTCCCCAGAATGCCTGATTCCTTGATTTTGTAATGAAAGCCTCCAGAACTGTGAAACAATAACTTGTTTGTTATTTTGAGAGCCCTGGTGATGGTGTGGGAGAAGCATTCAGCTGTGTACTGCTGCAAGGTTGGCAGTTCAGTTCCACCACCTGCTCTGAGCATGGGAGGTGGGGCATGGGTGTGGGGGAGACAGCTGGTGTCTGCTCCGGTCATGATTTATGGTCCTGAAAACTCAAAGGAGCAGTTCTCTGTCCTGCAGGGATGCTATGAGTCAGAATCCATTTCATGGCAGTGAGTTTGGATTTTGACTCTCTGTTATTTCAGACCTGAATAATATAGCTGGGAATATCCAAATTTCTTCTTTCTGGTTGGAGAGGATACCTAGCATATGCATCTTAATAAATAAAAGTTAGAGTCATCAAAAGGCTTTTAAAAGGCATACTACATTTTCGCACAGAAGAGGACAAAAAACAAATACTACTTTTCTCTGACCAAAAATTTATATTGATCAGTCCATATCATTTGATAAATCTGCTTCCTGCTGGTGTACATTTTTGGCAGTCACATACTCTGGTGCCAATGTGACTACAAGTGTAGGAGTGGAGTCTAACCTGTCAATCTGGAGATAGCCGATGAGATCTCTGTGTGGGCATGGCTTTTTCTGAGAATCCTGGGAAATCTCACGATAATTCTCTCATGGAGGTGAGAGATCGTCGATTCTGGTCCTTGGAGATGAACTACTGACAAAATGAGATGACAACATAATGATGTATCCTGATTCCTGGAGACTGGAGGAGCAGGAGGAGAAACCATGATGGAACCAAACCTCTGGGGTCAGAGAAGCCATGTGGAGACTCCTGCCACGCTGAAATGCTTCTACCGCCAATGGATACTGCTGATGTACCCTGAACCCTCGAAACGAGGAGCTATGGGGAGACCCCTGTCACCGCCAGAATGATTCTAACGCTACTGAACACACAAGCCACTGCATCCACTGGCCTGTGATGGTCCTGGTGTCATTGCACATGCTTTGTGAGTCAGAAGGAGACTATAGATTGGTATCAGACAAATGGGAAAATATCAGACTTATGACCTTGGACTGGACTTTGTTGGGATGCTTTCTTCTCAATGTTCCATTGATCTTGTATATGAACCATTCCCTTATATCCATATGCATGCTTATGAATTTGTCTCTCTAGTCTACCCAGACTAACATAACATTCATCACATTTTCCTCAGACTCTAACCACCTATAGCTATGTCAGATTTCACAAGTTAAAACCTTCTATACCAGCAAGTCTTCTGATGAACTGCACCAGTCATAAACTTTGGTAACGTCAGGGCATCCTCGTTTCAGATGGGTTGGCTGTAAAATAGTTTTCTGACTACTCCTTGTAGATGTTAATTATAAAAACTTTAGGCACCCCAAGTGCTCTCCTTCATTCCTGATCTGAAACTTACCAATTTGGGGTTCCCTAATCCTATTTTTCAGAATACAAATCATAATCTCAAAAATCCTTAAGCCCCATTCTGTGCTACTAACTTCCACTACTCCCTTATGTTTGATCATTTGCTAGAATTCAGAGAAGTGTTATACTCACCAACTTTATTATAAACTATACAAATTGGGATCACCACAAAGAAAAGATGCCACCAGGTAAGATCTGGAAGCTTTTATTCATGAGGAGATGTCCTGTCCCCCCAAACAAACTACTGTTTCACGTGCACTGGGGAATATCACCACCCAGGAAGCCACTGGAGTGTCAAGGCTCAGGGCTTCTTATGAACGATGTCTCACTTTTGTAACTTAAACTCCAGTGTCTGTCTCTGGCTCTGTCTTTCTCTCTCACAAGGTATGCTGATATCACCAGTGGGCTTTTCTGAACAGTTTACCCTCCATCCATACCCAAGACTCCTTTCATTCATACAGTGAGGTTAGATATGACCCAGCACCTCCATCAAAGACATTTAGGACTGGTGAAGAAAATGCAGAGTTCTAGCGCAGCGGTTCTCAACCTGTGGGTCACAACCCCTTAGAGGTAACCCAATTCATAACCATAGAAAAACTACAGTTATGAAGTAGCAACGAAACCAATTTTATGGTAGGGGGTCACCACAACATGAGCAACTGTATTAAAGGGTCATGGCATTAGAAAAGTTGAGAACCACTGAACTAGAGGTAATTTTCAGGTACAAGGACAAAGACCCAAATGTTGTGCCTATAATCTCAGGTTTTATTTTTTTTTTTTATTTTTTTTTAGGCATCACTGCCCTGGTGGTGGGAGTAGGAGGCTCAGCCTTTGCTCCTGTCAGCGGGAATTGAACCTCCGTCCCAGTGGGTCGCAGTCCCGCGCACAACCACTACGCCACCGGGGCTCAGCCCTCAGGTTTTAGATATCATTCTTGCAATATACCCATCTTACCTTGGCTCTGATAATTTTGCACTTATAAGAGAAACATGGAATCAAAGAAAAGAAGAAGAAAAAATCCTATAAGGAATAAACATGGCTGAGTCTATGTCAGGCACATGGTGGCATTTATTGATGAAGGATTATAGGCTTCTTACACACTCCATACAGCTGTTTACATTTTTTCTCCCCTAGAGTTAATCCCCCAAATTTGAATTGCTAGGGATTTTGTTATGATCCACACCCCTTTGTAAAATAATTTATCTGGGAATGTCCTTGGTAGTAGTGAATACTTATTAAATATGATGTCCTTGTGCTTTAAAACAAAAGCAAAACATAAAATTTTAAATTGCTTAAAATAAAAAAAAGACTAGGAGTGTAAACCTTCTGATCCCAATCAATGATTATTTGATACTTAGGAAGTAATGCTAATTAGTTTGCAAGGTGCATTTGAATGGTGATACTTCTCTCCCCAAGAAAAACAGCTTTTAGAAAGGAAAAAGCTTAGCATTCTTCCCTCTGCTACCATATGTAAAACAAACAGAGCACCAGAGCAATTATCTAGACAATTCAAGTAAAAAGTTCTTGAAATATCCAGCTAATTACCTCAAAGCAGTGCTTCATTTGTCTAAGGAGACAAAAACTAGGGCTGTATGGTGAATGTTAACTAATGAATACACACATCTATTATTAATAAAATGTCCTATCAATTTTTAAACCCAGTAAACTTTGAGTCAATAATATCCGGAAGCCATGAGTTCAACTAATTAAGTATGAGTAAAGTGGCATTCATTTGTCTTTATTCTGGATGTATATTTGAATTCAAAGGAAAACAAATAACTTACTAGCAAAGCTTATACCGCTAATGCAGCACCTGAAAGATATTCTCATGTCTTTTCGTTAGGACACATCTGCATCCTGCGTGTCCTATTATCCTGTGTGTGCATATTACTGAAGGGTTTTATTTTTTTTAATTAGTTTTACCTTTTTTTTTTTTTGCTCTTCATTGTGTGCTGACTAAACATTTGAGAAAAGTAGCAAAAAATGTGTTTGTAATTAGCAAAGGTGCAAACGACTCAGTCCTTTCATTGTGATCAAACTTTGTGGCCACCTTGCTTCCTCTTTGCTTGGGTAGGGAGCCACCAATTTATCAAGGCTCAGTCCTGTGATTGACCTTTTATTTCTTTGACAAGTAATAGCCAAGTGCCTGGTATGCATTAAATGCTAGGCTAATGCATGAAGGTCCGAAGGCGATGGTGAAGGTTCTCCCTTCACTCATAGAAATGACAGCTGGTCTGAGAAGGCAGCGCTATTTTGCAACTGCAACTTCAATAGAGTGATTTAAGGAGTAAGGTAGAGAGTGTGGTTGTGGACTGTGACCAATAGACCTCACCTTGCCAGGGCCACCAGGAAGACATCCCTAGGGATGACCTAATAAAACAAAATGCTCACGGAAGGATCTGTGCAGAGAAAGACTTTAGGAAAACAAACAGCAGATAAGTACTTATTTTCAAGTCAGTTCCAATTTGTAGTGACCCTCTGCATACAGATTGGACTTGCTCCATTCAGGTCTCAAATGTGTGACCTTTCAAAAGCAGAGTGCCAGACCTCTGTGATTACTCGCCGAGGGACAGTGTTTGCGTAAAAATGGAGTTGAAAGATGGCAGAATTTTCTCATTCATTTCTTTGAGTCCCTTTGTACTGCAGGAGAAACACACAAAATGATTTTCGTCACTTTAAGTCATCATATTCATGCAATATGCAGATGGAGAGGCTAAGGAAAAAGTTATGTGGGAATACCAGGTTACAAGGGAACCCCTGGGAATCAGGCATGTACAGATGGTAATTGCAGTGATGAGGATTCATAAGATTGTATCCCTAAAAGAATGTGCTGTGTGAGAAGAGATGAGGGCCTAGGATGAATCTGGGGGAACAGCAATCTTAAATTAATGAAGCTTTTCCCCCCCCCCATGTTATTTTAAGCCTTTCCAGCAGACTGCACTAGGCTCTAACACATTTAGTTTGAAGTCTGAAACCAATCAGGAATCTTTACTTTCTTTCTCTCGCCCCACTTCCACCTCAAAGAAACCATGAAAGTCTGCACTTGTCTCCTCTAACAGAGATACTATAGTTCTATGGAGCAAAAGTAAACCCTAGTGTAATTTCACAGTTGTCATTTAGATGTAGGGAAGTTGCCTATTTCGTTTCCGAAACAGAAAATGGAGCAGCTTGACAGCATTCTTGGAAGTAGAAGTCATTCTGAAGAATGAAAAGATTTCCTTACTCTTGTACCAGCAACTCTGTTTGCACAGTATAATATGGTGGGGACTCCCCTCCATTAGAAGTCTGGTGCCAACATTCTAAAGAATGGGCACACATGAGATTTCTATGGCAAGAAAACTGTCTTATGCCATCAAGTCCATTTCACTCATAGAGAGAGACCTATAGAACAGGTTAGAATTGCTGCTTTGAGCTTCCAAGACTAGGTAACTCTGTGAGAAGTAGAAAGACAAGTCTTTTTCCCCTAAAAACTACCAGACAATCATTTATTTTATTTTTTAATTGCCTTATTGGGGGCTCATCCACCTCTCATCACAATCTGTACATACATCCATTGTATGCAAGGCACATTTGTACATTTGTTGCCATCATCCTTCTCAAAACATTTTCTTTCTATGTAAGCCCTAGGTATTAGCTCCTCTTTTTTCCACTCCTACCCAACTCCCCCCTCCCTGATAGACCCTTTATAATTTATAAATTATTATTATTTTTAGGGCTGAGCCCTGGTGGCATAGTGGTCATGCGCGGGACTGCGGCCCACTGGGACAGAGGTTCAATTCCAGCAGTGGGGCTGGGCCTCCTACTCCCACCAGCGGAGAGCAGTGATGCCTCCCAAAAAACAAAAAAAACAACAACAAAAAGTAAATTACTATTATTTTGTTACAATAATTTAATCATTGTGATTTAATCATTATATCTGATTTAATCAATCATAAAAGTTGCTGATCTTTATGAAACATTAATATGACTGTTCATTTGAATTGCTGCACTCTGTTCATACTCACGTTTCCTATTTTTCAAGATAAGTTCACAGAATTACTTTTATCTTTCAAAGTAGATTGAAAAGGTTTACACACCTTCTAGTTATAGTGAAGGGTAGTTTTCAAAATTTTAATTTCATTTTTTATTATTCACATATCATATAATTGAATGAATAATTTTAACTGAAGTTGGACAATCATTTCAATCAATTTCACAACACTTTCTTCTTGTATCCATTGATCTTAGTTTCCCACTTCTCCCCACCATTTCCTGTCATTCCTCTTGCTAATTATCGAAGGGCTAATACAATTGATTTTAGTAATGTAATAAACTTCTTTTCAGTATTGATTCTAGCCCACACTGCACCCTTTCTTGAAGGCTATTAGAAAACAGGGATTACTCTTCTCCAGAAAAGCTGCCCCTCCCCCACACACACCCAGGGTGGGAGATTTTCTTGTTCACATCACTGCTAAAAGATTTGAGCTGCTGGATGTCAGACAAGGTAGTAAAATACCATAGCATATATTCAACTAGGAGACAATAAAATGATTATTCCGCTACATTTCTTCTAATTCAGGTCAGAGTACATTCACCCACCGTTGTCAAACTGTGATTCAAAGAAACCCTACAAGACACAGGGAAACGGCTTTTGAGCGTTCCGAAGACTATTTATCTTTATGGGAACAATCAGTTTTCTGTCTCTTACGAAGCAGCAGGTGGGTTTGAACAGTTCGAATCACTCCTTTACAAACCAGTAATACATTTTTACTGTTAAAATTATTACAACAGAGAGGGAATTTATCAATTTGCATTTTCTATTGCCAAGCTCTATGTATTAACTAAAGAGTCCCAGCTTCCTCCTGGGGCAATCTTGCAAAATGTCCAAGAATAGCCAAAACTTTTTGTAGCACTAAGGGGCAAGAAGGATAGATACAATTTATGTGATTGGCTACCCACCTTAAAACTAGTTGGAAAACATGTACTTTGTCTCTCCACCCACAGCCTAGAGGTCATGGAATAAAGAACATTAGTGTCTAAATTTACTGCTCGTCCATTATTTGACTGTGAAAACATTATTTAACCTCTCTAAATTTCAGTACAGGCAGTCCTAGTGTTTGGAAAGTCAGATTTATTTACAACCTGTATTTAGGGGTGAACTTCATAAAGTAAATTACATTAAAAATTTGAAGTATATACAGTGACCCATAAAAAGTATGATAGGTTGTGACCTGAATGAAGCATTGCTACTAAGATTATATTAGTATGCCAAAAATGTTTTAATTTACCTGGAAACATTTATTTTTTAAAAAAGATCATTTTATTGGGGGCTAATAAAACTCTTATCACAATCCATACATGCATCCATTGTGTCAAGCACATTTGTACATCTGTTGCCATCATCAACCTCGAAATATTTGCTTTCCACTTGAGCCCTTGGTATCAGCTCCTCATTTATCCCCACCCTCCCCAGTCCCCCCTTCACAAGCCCTTGATAATTTATAAATTATTATTATTTTGTCATCTTACACTGTCCAACATCTCCCTTCACCCTCTTTTCTGCTGTCTGTCCCCCCAGGGAGTGGGTAATGTGGATCCTTGTAATCAGTTCCCCCTTTCTATCCCACCTCCCCTCCATTATCCTGGTATCAGCACTCTCACTACTGGTTCTGAAGGATTCATCTGTCCTGGATTCCCTCCTTTCCAGTTCCGATCTCTACCAGTGTACATCCTCTGGTCCAGGGGAATTTGTAAGGTGGAATTGGGATCATGATAGTGGAGAGGAGAGAGCTGTATTTTAGCTCATTGCTATACTGCACCATGACTGGCTCATCTCCTCCCTGTGACCCTTCTGTAAGGGGATGTCCATCTGGCTACAGATGGGCTTTGGTCCCCACTCTGCACTTCCCCTCATTCATAATTATATGATTTTTTGTTCTTTGACGCATGATACCTGATTCCTCATGACACCTCATGATCACACAGGCTGGTGTGCTTCTTCCATGTGGGCGTTTTTGCTTCTCAGCTAGATGGCGATTTGTTTATGCTCAAGCCTTAAGACCCCAGATACTATATCTTGTGATAGCCCAGGCACCATCAGCTTCCTTCACCACATTTGCTTATGCACCCCCTTTGTCTTCAGCGATCATGTCAGGAAGGTGAGCATCATGGAATACCGGTTTAATGGAACAAAGTGTTGTTGTGCTGAGGGAGTACTTGAGTGGAGGCCCAATGCCCATATGTTACCTTAATACTAAACCTATACATATATGCACATAGATCTATTTCCCCATCATCATATATTAATATATTTACATATGTATATGCCAATTTATTTTTTCTTTATTTTTCATGCCTCTATTTAGACTTCTAGAAATACCCTTTGCTTCTTAGTTCTTTCCTCTATTACCTTTTACTTTCCTGTTGTCTCACGATCATGCTCAGCCTTCATTTGAGTTTCAGTAATTCCTCTCGATTATACTGTCCTTGCTCAAGCCCTACCAGGCCTTCTACACCCTCCTCCCCACCAATTTTGTATCACTAGTTGATTCCTTGTCCCTGGGTTTGTTAACACCCACTTCCTTTCCACCTCCTTCCCTCTCCCATGTCATCCCCAGAACTACCAGTCCCATTTTTGTTTTTCTCTTCTTGATTATTTATGCAGGCTTTCTTCCCTAGATAAACCTGCAGAGATAATAATGTCCACAAAAAAACAAGACAAAGCGAAACAAAGCAACAAAACAAAACAACAAGAAACCAATGACCAAAAAAAAAAAAAAGAAAGAAAGAAAAGACTTGGACTATTTGCTGACCTTTCGGAGTGTTTTCTTGTCCAGTCTGATGGGGTGCCATGCCCTGGTCCCAAAGTCTATTTTTGTTATCTCCTCAGGACTTCCTCACTCTACTCCCCTGGCTCTTCTCTCGCATGTCCTTACTGTTTTACCTCAGTGTGCTAGGATCAAATCAGGTGCAATCTGGAAGCATTTCTTTAAGGCTTTTTTATGCATAGAAAGGTACAATATATACTATATGCTAAAGAGCTTGACTATCTGACTTTAGATACAAACTGTACTTCCCTGTCTAATTTATATACAAATTCAATTTAAAGGCCAATTCTGTAAAGGGACTCATTTTCAATCTAGAGATTGTCTTTATTTTCCTTCCTCCGAAAAACTAAACCTCAGAAAATCCTATAGAGTGTAGCTTTACACCAATATACATGGAGTCACCAAGAACCAGGATCAACTATAAGGCAATTAATTATCAGATAAGAGGACTCCATATATACCTCGCATAATTGTTTTCATGTCAAAGTAAAAGAAGCACATAGAAGAAACACTCAGCATATACACTTTGTTGCTATTTCAGTGTCACTTATCCTGAATGAACGTCGATCTTAAGTGCTTGTGAGGGAGATTTAAACATCAAAATTTTCATATTGCCCATATGAAAAGTGTCAGTGACAGGCTTACTTCAACTAGTAATTATAGTCTCTCTCTATATATATGAGAGCAAATCAAAAAGTATGAGTACTAGGATTTTAGTTCGTACATGCCTGAGTTCATTTAAAACAATGCATGTTTAAACATGTCTCTGTGATCAATGTACAGGAGAAAGCAAGCTCTCAGGAATTCACTTCTTTTAGACTCGTGGGTGGCCCTTGTGGTAGCTAAGTTCGTCCTGGACTGTTAACCTCAAGGTCTGAAGTACAAACTAAGCAGCCCAGCTGTTCTGACCATGACAGGTGAGACTGCCTGCTACTGTTTCGATGTACAGCTCCAGAAACCTCCAGTAGTGTCGCTATGAGATGGAACTAACTCACTGGCAGTGGTGTCTCATTAGGATGCCTTCAAAAAAAAGGGGGGGGGGTGTACATTACAAAGAAAAGTTAAAAGCAGAGTGTGGAAATGACCTAGCTCTCAATGGTGATCTAGCCTTCAGCTTATTATGCAAAATCTAAGCTAATGAAGGGACAGATAGTACTGGGGAATGAATTTTGGATTTACCAATAGGCTCCCAAGCATAAGGTTCCTTTGTAATGGTGCTTTCCAAGGGAATCTACTAGGCCAGTTCATTTCAAGAGAAAGAAGGTCAGCTCACAAGTGTGTGGAAACTGTTTCTTTGAGGTCTCAGAGCAGAAATGTTGATAGGTTTACGTGAGAGAGACAGGATGATCCTGAGGATTTATTAGGAAGAAGTTTTGAGATAACAGAAAACTGCATTGGTGACAAAATGACTAGGAAAGTTGCACCAAGAATATTTTCCCCATTATGATAATACAACTGCTTATTCTTCAAGGGTAGCTAAGGCTGTCTGTCTTATGCAAATTTAGTTGAAAAGCTTGACCTTACATTTCTAACTTTGTCTTTCCAAATTTAAAATTTTGTTCCTAAAATGTTGAGAAACTTATAAAGAAATATGATTTGAGTCCCGTGAGGATGCCAAAACTGTCATTGTGACATGGTGAAAATTAAAGAACACAAAATTCTTTTTAGAAGGATTAGAGAAATAGGAGATATGTAGACTTAAATGGATAATGTGTCAAAAATCAATAGATTCCTTTCTTTCTCTGTCATGTCTATATTTATACATGTATACATATACAAGTTTATATATATATGGTTTCTATGATTCTTTTAAAGTATGCTTTACTTTATTATATTTTACTTTTAATCTTTTTATTGTAAATTTTGTGAAAAGTTATAAATCAAATAAGTCTTACATTCAATAATTTCTATGCATTCAGTTTCAGTTCAGCCATTGTAATCACTTCAAGGTCCCATCACTTATGTCATTTCAATTTTGCTTCCTGTTTGCATTGCCTTTCATCCCTATCTCTCTGAACATTGTCTGTGTGTGAACGCTGCCCTTTCCTTGTAAATGGATCATTATTCTAACACAGGGATGAGTTAGTTTCAGCCCTTGAAGATGACTAAAGATCATAAAATTGAAGGCCCTATCAGTCTCTATCTGAAAAGTCCACCTGTTGTTTGTTTGTTTTTAATGCTTTCAAAGTTATATTTCACATTTTTCTCCCCCTCATTCCAGGACTTTCTGATGTGATTTTTTCAAATCAGTGGTAGTGATTGTCAGGCACCAGCTAGTTCTTGTCTGAAGACCATGGTTCATTTGACTAATTTCATAAAATTAGTCCTCTTGACTAATTTTTCCATATTGCTTTTGATTTTCATCACTCTTGCTTCTTCTTAACAGAGAAAGACCAATAGATGGGCCTCAAGATCTTTGAAAACCCTAGTTGCTGATCACCAAAGTAGGATGAAAAACATGGCCTATGTGAACGATGTCTTTAGTATCCCCAAAGGACTGGTTCCATCTCCCAGGTCCAGAAAGTCATCTCAATAAGTAGAGTTATGTTTAAGAATTCATAACTTTGTTCCATATATGTTCTTCCACATTATGGATACAATTGCAGCAAAGTTATTTATGTAAAAGTATCTTCTGAAAAGTACATATTCGTGGGTATACTTCCACTCTGTTCCTCACATATTCAGTGTGCATCTCTACCCAACTATATCTTTGTACATCATCATTATTGCAGAATTATGCATATAACAGGGTTTGTTTCTGTTATTTTATACCTCTTCAGTAGTTACACGTTTTGACTCAACCTTGTGTAAGCAAATGTCATTTTCACCGATTTTTGTTTATAGACTTTGAGGAATTTCTACTATAAGGAATATTTTTTATAAGGAATATTTTTAGAATCAAATTATATATCATCACTTCATTGTGTATTTACTAGTGACCTTTTTCCTTTTAGAAGTTATTTTATTGGGGAATTGTACAACTATTATCACCATCCATATATACATCCCTTGTGACGAGTGACTTTTTTTTTTCTTTTTAAGGATTAGAATAGCGTGATTTTAATGTTAAAATTGACAGTGAGCTATGTTTTTTCATTGATTTTACAGGTTGGAATTTGAGGCACCAATGTAGTGGTACTGGGAGTAGAAAAAAAAATTCTGTTGCCAAACTTCAAGATGAAAGAACTGAACACAACATTCTCATTGTTTTGTTTTGTTTTGTTTTGTTTTTGGTGAAAATGAGTCCTTCAAAAGCCAGAAAAATTAAAATATAATGGTATGATTCCATAAAGCTTCTGAAACCCCTTACTATAAAGCTACATATAATCTATTCAGCAAATCCACTGGCTGGTATTCCTGATATCAAAGTTGTTGGTGGAGTCCTGAGGTGCCATTAAGTAGACCATCAGCAATCCCATGCACAATGGAACTGAAGCCTCCCCAATTCTAAGTCGACCTCTATGTTAGGTTGTAGATCAGAACATGGTGATCCACAATTTGTTCATCAGATGATTTCAGAAAAACTATCAGCTTTTTCTTCCTAGTCCATCTTAATCTAAAAGCTCCACTGACACCTCCTCATCATAATAGCAGCACAGTGTCTCTAGACACTGGCTGTGCATTAGGTGCAGGGTCAGAAAGCAAAACCAGGTCTCCCACTCAGAATGTGAGAACTCTTCCACTGAACCACCAATGCCTCACAAACATAACCTCACACATGTTGTTTAATGATATAGTATACTAAAAAATAAAGCCCTTTCTACTTCTCAGCTGTTTCTTTTGATGTGTCTAGCACCATGTGCACTTCCACTCACTAGCATAACGTTTCTCAGTGTATGCTGTTCTATCCCTCATTCTCGGTCAGAGAGGAGTAGTATGGTCTAATCAGAGAGTTTGGAGAGGAGAGGTGGGCCTGTCCAAGCCTCACTACCTTTAGTCTTGGGAGTAAGCTGATTGCATAAAGGAGATTCACATGCCCATCTCTCCGCTACTCCTAGAGCTCATCTGAGCCAGTGGCAAGAAAGGCCTCGCTGGGGCCAAGAGTGCCACCAGGGAACACAGGATTTATTAAACAGTTGAAAACCTCCCATAAAATGGACATTTTTTTAACACCCGCCTGACCATGATGGTCCGGTTATTTCTTGGTGGTTTTAAAATCCAAATTGGGAAAGTAAGTATGATTCATCGATGCTCTTGAAAGTCAAGCAAATTCAATTTTCATCCAGTTGACATTTTTAGGGAGAATAACATGAAGTTGAGGCACCTTGGAAGAAAGGTCTGGTCATCTACTTTAAGAAAAGAGCCTGGTTTTATCTGACCACATGGAGTCATCATGAGACAGAAGCAACTTGAAGAGAGATAAGGAAAGAAACTGTTCCAGCATATGTTTTCTTAATTTTAATGAATGGCAGTGGTCATTCATTTTTGCTTTGTTGCTATTATTTTTGTTCAAAGATCATTGTAGATATGTGTGTGTGTATATATATATGTATATATAATGATATTGCATTCACAATTACTTCACACCTTATGGTGGCCCAGAAATGCAAAGTAGATAGATTGTGTGATTTAGCAGAGTTTTAAACTATATTTTGTAGCTACTAGTCAAACACTTATCATTGTAATGTTGCACCTTAATATTTTTAGAATAAACTAGAACTCTGAATAGATGTTGAACAGGCAGGAGACACTGGAACTCAGCAGGGAGCCTGGGAGAGCCCAGGGGGAATGCCACTTCCCATTAGAGCTCTCCACTGTCCCAAAAACTAAGCTCGCTCTCTGTCACTGTCAATTTCCCTTCCCCACCCCTCCTCCTTTTGACAACTTCACAAAATTTGTTTTTTTCCAGAGAGCATTGTGTGGCAGCTATTGAGGCACCCTAAAGACGGCTTTAACCGTGAGGAGACCCTGACACGTTTGCTTTCCAGCTGCTGAAAAGAGCTCAGGATGAAGATTTTACAGCATTCCTTGTCAACTCTCCCCTTAGCCTGCAATGTTTCTCCCTGTGAGCATCTTGAATCAGGAGCTGACACATGAAGATAAATACACACCTTTCTAGTCATGTTCTGAGGAGGGTTTGGGTTTTTCTGGGCATACACGAGCAAAGGATATAAAGAGTAGACTGAAATCTCATTCTAATAGTTTCAGGGAACACCAGATGCCTGGTGCAAAACTATTTTGGTAAACCCTTAGCAGAGTTCCTCTTAAAGAAAAAACTTTGAATACTTTAAAAAACTAAATACCTTCGTCTCTGAGCTAGAAGGTAAGGCATGAAGGAAGGAGTTCAAGGAGAATAATAAAAGACAGAAATAGCTAATTTACTCAGCAAAAGAAACTAAGGGGGGGGGGGGTTCTGGCTATGGCTAGGATCCCTGGAGGCATGATGGGATAAGTATGAGTCTCCCAACCATAAGGTCCTTGGTTCAAACTCACCAGTCTCTCCTAGAGAGAAAGACATGAAACAGTCTGCTCCCATAGTATTTATGGCATCTGGATCCCTAAGTAGCGGTTCTACTCTGACCTATAGAGTTGATATGTATTGGAATAGACTTGATGGCCATGGCTTTGGGCTCAGTGGAAGCACCACCAAAAGTACAGAAGACAGGAAATAAGAGAAAAGTGAGAGAAAGTGGGGGGTGAGTAATACACCCAGAAAGCAGGGGTCTGTAGCAGTTGAGGTGGTCAAAAGATTATCATTCTTTTTGTACTCCCCTGCCTATGAAACAGGAGCCCTGGTGGTGTAGAGGTGACACGCCAGTAGTGAATGTGTCAGTGGCATACTAGAGGGAAATGTGCCATAAGCATGCAGCATGTGACAGGACACTATACAGGGAGATGCATTCAATACCAGTATGGCTGTCATGCACTTGGTGTGTCGATTTCATGATTGGAGTCCACAGGGTGGAGTCTAGCCAGTTAATCTGGAGATAGCCAATGAGACCTCTGAGTGGGCATGGCTTTCTCTTGAGCATTCTGGGAAGACTCGCGGTATTTCCCAATTGGAGAAGAGAGACTTGACTGAGTCTCTGATGACAAACTACTGACAAGATGAGATGACAGAATGCTGATTGATCCTGATTCTTGGAGAATGGAAGAGCCAGAGAAGAAGCCACATGGACTTGCCCTTTTGAAACCAGACATCTGGAGCAGGAGAAGGCACGTGGAGACTCCTGCCAGTGCTGACATGCTCAGGAGGCCACAGAGAGACCCCTGCAAGCACTGAGATGCTTCTACTGTCACCAGACACACAAGACTCTGCACCCACTCACCTGTGATTGTCCTGGTGTCATCACAGGTGCTTCGTAAGTCAGAAGGAGACTTTATAGACTGGCATTGGATGTATGGGCTAATATTGGACTTATGACTTTGGACTGGACTGGGTTGGGATGCTTTCTCAATGTTCCATTCCTCTTGTATATAAACCTTTCCCTTATATCCAGATGTGTGTTCATGAATTTGTTTCTCTAGTCTACCCTTACTAACACAACCAGTCAGGGAATCAGGGCAAATTATTTTCTCATAGGCTAGCAGGCCCAGAGTCCTATGGATCTGAGGTTGGTGGGAACATGGCAGAGAGCCAACAGCACCAAATGGCCCACATGAGGCTGCCCCTGCAGGCAGACACAGAACCTAAGCAGCAGATGGGCAAAGGGCAAAAGTTCTCACTCTCTGTCTTATAAAGTAGCTGTGCCTCCAAGAAGGCGGCATTGGATATCAATTGATGGGTAGGTTGGCTCTGCCTCTACCTCCACACCAAACAGCAACAACAACAACAGCAAAAGAAACTCAGTGCCCCTTAGTCGACTCCATTGTGACCATGTAAGAAAGAATAAAACTGACTGTGGGTTTCTGAGACTTTGGCCATTTTATGAACGAGAGAGAGTGGATTTGGGCAGCATTTTTTCTAAGCTGGGGTAGCTTTTATGAACTAGAAGAACTTCTGAACAGACTTTTAAGCTGGTTTTTTTTTGTATTGAAGACACAATGATAAAGGTTCGAAACTTTTATGACATAATAGTAGCTCATATGTTGGGGAAAATAGCAAAAAAAAAAAAAAGCTCAAATCTATTTGCACACTTGGGATGAGCTAGTGTTGGTCATAAAGTAACCTCAGCACAATCAATTAAGATGGCACTATTTGTGTCCCCGCTCACGATTCAATTAGTTCACTTTGAGAATTCAACTAAATTAATACTTTACTGTGTTCTGTGTTCTGATGAAAGTTTAAATAGCAACTTAGGTTCTCATTTAATGACCTATCGTATCACAAGTTGAAGGAGTAGAAGAGAAAATTCAAACTTTGTTTTAGAATATTGTAGGACCCTATGGGAAAAATACTGAACCATGCAAGAAGCATCAATAAAACACTGAATAAATATAAAGTCATTGTACCTAATATAATTGATTGAAGTTCAACTATTTTAAGAGGCAGTGTAGGATCAAAACCAAGAAGTTCAAGCTGCTCTGAAGGCCTTACCAAAAAAAAAAAAGGGGGGGGGTGCTTCAAGAAAGGACAGAATACCAACTGAAATGTTCCACCATGCTGATGAAGTGCTGGAAGCACTCACTCATCTATGTCAAGGTATTTGGAAACCAACTAGCTAGGCAACTAACTGGAATAAATTTTGAATTGCTGCAACTATTTTGTGTGACCACTCTGAAGATAGGTCACCCAATAAAATGCATAAACTACTGAGAAGGATAATGAGTGTTACCTGCCAGTAATTTTTTTGCTGATAATGATCCCCATATGGTTGCGGCAAGTCATGGACAAAAAGCTACCAGGATTCAACCCAGATTCATTAGAGGACTTAGCACTAGGGATGTCATTGCTGATACCAGATGGAATTTGGCTGAAAATAAAGAACATCAGAAAGGCTTTTATTGACTAGCCAAAGGCATTCAATTCTGTGGTTCACAACAAACTGTGGAAACTGGAAGAGAGAAAGTTCCATAATTTTTCATTGTGTTCTTTTGGAACCTGCACATAGACCAAGAGGCGGTTGTATGAATAGAACAAGAGAATCTGTATGGCTTAAATTGATGACAGGTGTGTGTTATGGTTGCACCTTTTCACCATATGTACTTATTCTGTACACTGAGCATATAGTTTGAGAAAGTGAACCATATGAAGAAGAGAATATCATGAGAATTGGATGATGGGTTGGTAATAAACTGTGATGAACAGATAATACAACCTTGCTCACTGATAGTGAGGAGGCCTTGACACACTTATGAAACTCGAGATTGCTTTTTTCAACATGCATGGCATGGATTGTCATTCAGTTTAAGGAAAATCAAGTTCCTCACAACTGGGCCACTAGACATCCCAATAAGCATAGAAAACTCTGAAGTTTCAAAGATTTCTTTTTGCTTAGATTTAAAGTTTTTTTAAATTTATGATTAATTTAAAATTTAAAGAATTTAAAATGTGCATTGAGCTAATCTGGTGCACAAAAACTCATTAAGCTGTGGAAGAACAAGGATGTCATTTTGAGGACTACAGTGTGTCTGACCCGAGCCATAGTATTTTGACTTACTTCATGTACACGCATGCACAATGAACAGGCTTTGTTCAATGCGTGTTCAATCTGTTTGAGGAGCAGGTAATTAGAGAAGATGGCTGACATGAAGAAGACTGTGACATGAGGATTGAAGGAAGGTTTATTAACAATCAGTAATATGCAGATGACACAACTTTGATTGCTGGAAGTGAGGAGAACCTGAACCACATGCTGATGAAGACCAAGGATTGCAGCCTTTAGTGTGAATTATGATTCAGTGTAAAGAATATCAGGAGCCTCACACATTGACCAATAGGGAAGAGCATGATAAATGAAGAAAAGTTTGACACTGTCGAAGATACAGTGTGTCTTGGATCTGCAATCAATGCTCATGGAGCGAGGAATCAAGAGCTCAAAAGACATGTTGCATTTGGTAAATCTACTGCACAAAACCTTTTGTAAAGTACTGAAAACCAAGTATGATCCTTTGATGGCTAATCCATAGTAGTTTCCAGTGCTTGATATGCACCTGAAAATCAGACACTGAATAAGGAAGACCAAAGAAGAATCGACTCATTTGAATTGTGGTGCTGGAGAAGAATTATTGAACGTCCCATAGAATGCTAAAGGACAGACAGATCTGTCTTGGAATAAGTATGGCCAAAGTGCTTCTTAGCGGCAAGGAAGATGAGCCTTCATTTTACATACTTTGGACATGTTGTCAGGTGAGACCAGTCCCTGGAGGAGGACATCATGCTTGGTAAAGTGGAGGGAAAGCAAAGCACAGGAAGGCTCTCAATGAGATGAACTGACACTGTGGCCGTAACAGTGGGCCCAGGTGTGGGAACAAGTTAAAGATGGTGCAGGGCAGTGCCTTGCTCCATTATGCAGAGGTCCCTGTGGGCTGAAACTGGCTCAATGGTGTGTAATACCAACATCAATATATGCATGTGAAAGGCAGACGTGGTGTAGGAAGACCAACGAAAAGTTGACACATTTAAATTACAGTGCTGGTGAATTATATGAAAAGTACTATATATAGGCTTCTGAATGAATGAACAGATTTGTCTTGGAAGAAGTGCAAGCAGAATGCTCCTTAGAAGCAAGGACTGAGATTTCATCTCAGTCCCTAGAAAAGAGCATCATGCTGGTAAAGCAGACATGTCAGGAAAAAAGAGGAAGGCCTTTCCTTGTGTTACAGAGGGTTTTCTAGAGAAACACAACCAGGGCACTAATAATATTATATATTTATCTAAGTAGAAAGGTCTAACATAAGGAAAAAAACAGTTAAATAATCTATAAAGCTGTAAAAACGGTTTGGTGCAAATCACTTCGATGACAACTAATACACTGGATGTCCTTCAAACCTTGAGGGCAGCCAGGTAATCCTCTATAGAGGAAGTCATGCCATCTGGCCACAGGCAGCAAACAGCAAGGCAGGTCACCAACCATCAGCCGGATGACAGGGTCTGATAGCCCCCAGCTCAAGAGATGTATATTTCAGTAGTGTGGTGAAGCAAGGCTTGAAGGAGTCTCAATTTACAGTGACATAGTCTACAGATTAGGTGTCCCATGGGTAGAATAGCTTGCAAATCGAGACACAGAACAAGCAAGGCAGCCAGCTGCACATTGGTCAGAAGATCCAAGGGCAAGAGAGAGAGAGAGAGAGAGAGAGAGAGAGAGAGAGAGAGAGAGAGAGAGGAAAGGCTCACCTAGCCATTTATATCTGGCCTTCAATTAATCTCACATGCGTTCATTGACTATGTTTTCACAACAAACCTACCTATCTTCATCAGCCATGTTGGCACAACAAACCTACCTAGCACAGCCCTGGACAAGATGAATTAACACAGTGACTACAACAATGGGTTTAAACATAGCAAGAGTTGTGAGAATGGTACCGGATCAGGCAGTATTTCCTTCAGTTAAATTCAGGGCCAACAGCTGACTCAACAACTTTTAATAATAGAAATACCATTAGTACTTTAAGTTCCCCATTATAAGATAAAAAAAAAGGCAGAATGGTGTGGGAGGGAGGTATCAGTCAGTGTAGGGCATGAAAAAATAATAATTCATAAATTATCAAAGGCTCATGAATGAGGGAGGGAGGAAAAAATAAGCTGATACCAAGAGTTCAAGAAGAAATAAAATGTTTAGAGCATGATGATGGAAACGTGTGTAGATATGCATGACACGATGGATGATGTATTGTGATAAAAGCTGTACCAATAAAAATTTTTTGAAAACTCATTATTTTGAGCTCAATTGTGTAAGAATAAAAATCAGTATATTTAGCTCCTTTCTGTAAGATTAAAAGTCAACAAAAAACAAAAAACTACAGCCCAAAGACACTACACATTCATGTGCAGTAATCACCCCTATATGAATGGTACACTGGGTGTCACTATGATGCTAAACCTGTTTCAGTGGAGTTTGCAGATTAACAGAGACTTCTGAAAAACAGCCAGTGTCCACTGTGGATCTATTTCTAAATATCAGACAATGAAAACTTTATGAAGCAAAACAGTGTGATTTGCAATCAATCATGGAGAAGACACACAAGACAGTGTTCTGTTCTGTAGTGCATGCAATCATCATGAGTCAAGGATGTTGGGTTGAATGTGGGGAATCTGAATTAATGGGAATGCTACTCATCAGAGTACCCAAAGAGATGCTACTTTAGAAGAGATTAGCAAGAGTTTCATTTGAGTTCAGAGAGTCTAAGGTCATTAAAAGATAACTGCACTGTCCACCAAGAATTGAATGGGAGAGACTGTACTCGAACAATAGGCCTAGGAAAGGGATGGAGCTCTAAGGAAAAAGAATAGAAAGCACATAGTAAGCACTAGGGGAGCACAGCAGAGGAGCCAACACCCTCATAGAGTGGAGAAAGTTCATCGAAATAAACACTACTCAGACAGCGCCCAAACGAAGAGCGGAAGTGGGATGGACAGAGTGAGAGGGGCATTGTTACCAAGAGCATTATACACACAGAGGGCACCCTGTGAACCTTCAGTGTGGAATCAGGTTTCCATAAAGGACAATCCGTAAAGAGGCTAATCTTACCCAGTCACCGAGCACCCTTGCAAAGACCTAACACAGTCTCTGCAATTCAATCCTTAGACCTCAGACTCAAAAATAATGGCTTAATGATTGAGCTAGTGTCTTGAAAACTCCATATGAACTGAAAGAGAACATCTCCAAAGTCACACACGAAGACTTCTAGCTAATTATAACAAGATAATCAAGGGTGTGTTCCTTCCCTTAATAAAACCCACACGTCACCTCTAGTATAATAAGGCATTTGTATCTAAAACAGATAAATATGATAATAGTAATAAATGTGAAGATAGGAATTCCAATGAAAAGAAAAACAATGGTCTTTTGTGGCTGACTCTGGGAATTGAGGCTTGAGTGTAAGAAAGTATTCAAAGACCCACTTTCATTGTTATGAACCTCAAGGGACTTCTATTTCAATCTTTAAAACTGTGCATTTGTATTGCTGTGATGCAAGTAAACATTGTATATGTTACAATATGAATGAGAAGAAAATGAAATTTAATTTACACCCATTTAGCTTGCATGTAACTTTTCAAAAGTACATCTTTTCCGGTAATGAATAACACAAAAAGCATGATTATGCTGTAGTAAATCTATGTCAACACTCTCTCTATCACAAGAGTTCACCCTGTACCAACTCTAATCTGTCATCACTTTCAGGTTTTATGGAAATAAAATATAAAGAACAACACTGACTGCCAGACTAAGTACTTTTAAGAAACTTAAAGCACTAGAGCCAATTTCTTACAACATTTACAGATAAATTTCACTCATGGTACATCATAGAATTTTACAACCAGAAGGAATATTAGTGTGCAATTAGTTCAATGTCCTCTTCGCATATGGAAAAATACGTACCATACTAAGGAATTTGCTAGAGGTCAAACAGGTTGTCAAGTAGCTTTTTACTGAGTTCCCAGAGTTCCCCTTTCCTGACCCATTGTTTGTTCTGTTAAACAAGCCCTTCTCAAACTCTGGTCTATTGATTGTGAGGCCCATTACACCAAATGTCCTACATAAAATATCAACCCTACTGTGACTAATAAGTGCATTTTAAAAATTGTCTGTTGTCTACAATTTCAGTAACAAAGAAGGGTCTTAACACTGGACCAATACAGAACTGAATTCTCACTGAGTAAAATGTTCCAGAACTCTCCTGAGCACATGGAATTGAACATAGATTCAGTCCTTTTTCTCTTGCAGTTTACTAACAAAATTATAACAAGAAGAGAAGGGAATTACGCAAAAAACATGTAACAAAATGTGATGATTAAAACAAACTAAAACTTAATGGGAGCCATTCTATATTGCAAAAACTCCAAATCATGATTCTGCCTATAGTTTAAAATTTATGGAGAAAGTTGAAGTGAAGAATATTTGGTAAATATCACTAGTGATGCAAGGAAAAGATGCAAAGCAATCCTCCAAAAAGTATTGAGCCACTATGAGCATTCACAAAGATACAGCAGGTATGATAAATATCACTGGATTGCCATTGACAATCTCATTGACTGGGTCCCTGCAACAAGGGTCCTTGTTGGTCTTCGCATATCAAATCCTTTGAAACTTGATTATGATCTTCCATTGTAACTAAAATATTCTGCTAACAATGTATATTACCCTTCTAGGCCTTCTCACCTACCATTTGGTTTGTTTGAAATTTTGTCTGCTCTTGCCAAATGCCCACTCAAGTGCTATCTCTTCAATGGTAAGCGCCCCTGTCAAGTCCCCATTCACACCCTGGCCTTATGCTCTGTGCTTCACCCCTTCAGAGAGATCCCAGAGCCACATCAGTGCTGCCCACACACTTGTCTTCCCAGCTGATAATGAGCCCGCCACAGACATCCACAGATGCCCTGCATCATCTTGTATCCTTGACACTTGGCAGACAGTAGACACCCCACAGTCTGCCTTATGCTATAGAGATAAATATCGTATGAATGTTTTGTTATTCGGAACAAATGATATCAATCTGTAGAGTTATCATAGCCAATTCACTGTGCTAATCCTATTATTAACAAAGAAATGAAATAATGATTATCTCCCAATTATAGTTCCCAAATTACCATATTTATTGAACAGAGAAAAATTGACAGCAGTTTCTAATTTATACATGAATGCTTCTTCCATTTAGAAAACAAATTAATAAGACCTCCACTTTTAAGAGAACCCACACTCTCCAAGCAATTATTATACACAGAACTTTTCTAACTTAAGCAGGCAAATCCCTGGTTAGATTAATTTGTTTTCCCAATTTTAAAATACTCTGATTCTCTAACTGGATTAAACAATATTATGTTTCCACCCAGCTCTAAAGCTATTATTACGAATGTTTCCAGGTCCAAACATGGAATACACAGGTCTAATTAGGGTAAATAGCATATGTATGTAAAGTTTCCAATATTTGATTAAAAAGTCTGCATTAGAATAGCACAATTCAATGAAATGCTGCTTGGTCCTATGCTGCTGCAGGATCAATTGTGAATGGTCTCACTAATCATTGATCATTGGCTATTCATTGGCTAATTTTTAGAAGGAGGTCAAGACTTTCTTATTGGTCTGTTTTTATTGGTAAGACTTTCTTATTGGTAAGACCTATGCATCATCACAGTGATGAACAAGAGGTTGGCTATCCTTGAAGGCTATTGACTGAAAATCAAACCAGTCCTCCTTCATGGAAGATCATTCTACCTCTGAACCACTAGAAAGTCTACACTGATTTTAGATCCTTGATATTAAAACTACCCTGCAAAAGGACATTGGCATAACCTGGGAGTTTGTTTCCTTAGACAAACTCAGGCCCACCCTACACCTAACAAATCAGAATCCACCTTCTAAGAAACATCCAGGAGATCAATTTTGAGATGCATTACTTTAATTCTTCTGCCTTTACTTCTTTGGCATTTGTATTTTCACCTTAAAGTAAATAGTTTAAAATAGTCATAGACCTGATGGTATAGTATAGTAGTTCTCAACCTGTGGGTTGCGACCCCTTTGGCGGGGTGGGGGTGGGGGGTGTCAACCAACCTTTTCACATGGGCTTCCTGATTCATAGCAGTAACAAAATTACAGTTATGAAGGAGCAATGAAGCTGGGGGTCACCAGAACATGAGGAGCAGTATGAAATGGTCATGGCATTGGAAGGTTGAGAACCACTGGTTGGACTGTTATCACAAGGTCAACAGTTTGAACCCACCAGTGTTAGTTTTCAGGAAAAAAGACAGAGCTTTCTGCTCAGGTAAAAATGTATAATCTTAAAAATCTAAAGGAGGAGTTTTCCGAGGGCCACTGTGGGTGATAATTAACAAGGAGCTCTGGTGGTGTAGCAGTTTACCTCCTGGCAACTAATGGAAAGGTAAGAAGTTCAAATTTGCCAGCTGCTTCATGGGAGAATAATGTGGGAGAATGCTTCCCGAAAGATTATAACTTCGGAAATCGTATGAAGCGATTCTGTTCTGTAATGGAGGGTCACTGTGAGTTGGAATGGACTTGACAACAATGGGTTTGGCTTTGCGGCTTTAAATGTGGAGAAAATAAGGTAACATTGATTCCACCTGGATGAGAAACCGTCTCTAGGGATTGCATTTCAACCCTAAATGCTAAGACGAGAGAGTAACAAAAAAGTTGCATGTAGAAGCTATTGTTTTTAATTAGATGCAAACTAATTCAGTAATTACTTTTCACCTGAAACAATGCAAAGCTTTAATCATAATGACATAATTAGAATCAACAATACATTTCCTTGGTTAATGTGTAAAACTCTTTTCCTTGAAAAGGAGCGTTAACTCTGCACAGGACAAAGCTTTGAGCACTTACTATTTGTTAATAAATACCTTTCAGTGAACAACAAAACATAAAAAAAGTAAATGTCAGGATAAGCAAGTGCACTAGTTAGTGTGCAAATTAAATCCTAATTAAATCATTTGAATATCAGAACAAATATAGCACAAAATTCTAATGTCAATTAGCATTTTATTTATCCACCATTTCCATAAAACAAAGAGCAAATATAACCATGTTACTTTAATAAGGTCATAATTAGAGTAAATTACTTAAGCACAAAAGGAAAAGAATCTTCACATGGTGCACATTTCAGTATTGCACTTGATATAGCTACTGAACTCATTTGTGAACAGATAGTAAATGAAAACTATCATAAATTCAGTATGCCCTAGTGCCCATCAATAATCCTGCATGTTGAAAGTAATCAAAAAGTACAGACATTCTTTGAAAAATTAGAATCTTAGTTGTCCTTCTCTTCTAATCTCCAAAAATATAACTTTGATTAAATTATTTTTTCTCCCCTCTCTGTTTTTGAAAGCATTACCCTTTGACAAAGATAATTCTAACTTCATCTACCTACCATTTAGACAAAAAAATGCTTAATAATTTTTGTCTAATGGATGAATGGGTTTTCAAGTCTTCTGTGAGTTCACTCATCACCAAAATTACAAGGTCTGGATGTGACCAAATGAGAATTTTGAGATGGAACTTATGATGATTCCTTAGAAAGATCCAAAGCCCAAGAACATCTTCGTGAATAGAACAGAGTAGTTTCTAGGAAATAATGTATATTTATGTAAAAGTCTCTATACGTGAAGCAGACTGGGAGGCACTCACCTCACAGAAGCGAGCTTCCTGCAAGATTCAACATTCAGATACATCCAAGGATGAGAATGTGGGCCTTGGGATTTCATATCCATCAGAGTTTCAATCCCACCTGCGCTTCAATCCCACCTGCACTTGGCGGTGTCCTGACAACGGCAGACTTCCTCTGACTATGGGGACTACTCTAGGGATAAGAGCCAGTCTATGAAAGCAATACACCTCAGAGATGTCCTCCTTGGTACTGAAATCATATTGCTCAAACAATTCACAGGGAGATGGTAGCCCGACTGTTTAAAAATAAAAACAGAAACAAAAAAATCCTCGCAACTGGACCAACAGGCCATATCATGATCAACATAGAACAGACTAAAGTTGTCAAGAACTTCGTTTTACTTCAGTCCACAATCAATGCCTATGAAAGCACCAGTCAAGAAATCAAAGAAGTAGCACATTGGATATAGGATGCAAAAGATCCATTTAAAGTATGAAAAGGAAAAGAATTACTTTGAGGACTAAGGGGCATGTTTAAAAATGGTTAGATCATTTCTAGTTGTATTCTAATGTCTATTCATAACACAAACCTAGCCCATGATCATATTTTATTTTTTTCAATGATTTTATTTGGGGCTCTTACAGCTCTTATCACATTCAATACATCATTCGCATCATGCATATTTGTACACATGCTGCCATCTTCACTTCCAAATACTTTCTACTTGAACCCTTGGCATGAGCTCCCCTTGCCCCCTTTTTTAAATCATTTTATTTGGGGCTCATACAACTCTTATTACCATACATATTTTTGTATGTATTGATCATATTTTCTATTGTTTATAAACACAAACGTATACACATCTCTATATATTTCTTTCCTATTCTTATGTTCATATATTATGTTAAATAAATATGCTTTTATATGATATAAATATATGTAGTGTTATTAGCATACTAATGCTAACTACTATGATTAAAAACTAGAGCATCATGCTGGGATAAAGCCAATCAGGAATGATCAATAGCTCTAGCTTTTCAGGAATATTTTTATAGAACGGAAGGTAGTATTGGAACAGCCTATAAACTGGGAGCTTTTACAATTAAAAACCGAATGTTGGAAGAATATATAGGTTAGCAAACTAGACTAAACAGAATTGTAGAGACAAAAAGTGTAAGACATATCAAGGAGGAGTGCCAGCAAGGAGGAACACAAGGCATGTTTGGAGGAGAGCAAAGAGAGAAACTAGTACAGGTAATGTGTGCGGCCATGAAGACCCTTTGCTCCTGGACATTCCTGTTAAAATGATTGGAGGATTATGGAGAATCAGGCCAGAATCTATTAATCTCACTAGGTACAAGGCTATAAAACTTACATGTTAGCCATGGGACTAGAAGGGAAGAGTGCACCCAACCCAAACGATAATCTTTCCAATTGCCTCATATACATTTGAAAACTTTTCAGTAAGAGGCAGCAATAGTTTCTATGTTATTTTGGAAAATCATCAACTAGATATTAAGATATATGATAAAACCAATATCGGTGTCTTGCCCATGTATTTTGTGAACATAAATCTCATTGCCAACAAGTCATTTGACTCACAGAAACTGTTCCTAGAACTGCCCTTTCCTTCCTGAGGGGGCACCTTATGGAATTGAACTGGTGAACAAACAATAATCAAAGAGAGTTCTTGAATCAATGCTTACACACACAAACCAAAACTCTGCTCTAGTATTGGCCTCCATGACAATACAAAATCCAGTATCTGATTAGATTTTGAAGGTCTGATTTAACTTATCTAGTTCAGTCCTGAGGGCATTCTCGTGGCACTGTGGGATTCGCAGTGGACTGTTAACCACAAGGTGGTGCAGACCTACCAGCAACTCTGGGGAGGAACATGAGACTGTCTAATCCCCTAAAGATTGTCAATCTCAAAAGCCCCCAGGGCAGTTCTTCTCTGTCCCATAGGGAAGTGTCAGAATCATTTTGATTGCAGTGAGTTTGGTCTTTGGGGTAGTTTCTTAAACATGTGCTGCGTGGTTTGCATAAGCGTTTACTCATTACATTCACTTTAACAGTTTTTTGCTTTGTTAGTTTTGTTTTCAGTAATCTGTTGTTTTTGCTTGTTTGCTGTGACACTTGAGTCCTGAAAGTAATTTCCCCAGAATAGATAGGTAGCAAGCAGTGCAGCCAGCTCCAAGCTGCAATATCACTCCCCTCAATTATTCTTTCAGACAGCCTCTCATCAAGTTAGATTTTATTTTCATGCTAATGAATTTTGTTAACCCCTGTTAGAATAAGTTGGATCCTACACTATGAAATAGAAAAGCAAGAATATCTTAAGACTTTTTTCATACATACTATAAAAACCTCTTCACCAGCACAGTTGAAATAATAATGAATTCTGTTGAAATAATCATTAATTAAATTTAAATGTTTATCAAAATGGGTGTTTATATTTCAATTTTTAAACAAGCATATATTAATATGTGTTTGTATTTTCTTTTACTTTAAAACATAAATGTTGGGGCTGAGCCCCGGTGGCGTAGTGGTTGTGCACGGGACTGCAGCCCACTGGGACGGAGGTTCAATTCCAGCAGTGGGGCTGGGCCTCCTACTCCCACCACCAGAGAGTGGTGATGCCCCCCCAAAAAACAACAACAACAACAACATAAATGCTCATTCTAGTGATAAATTTCTGGTTGAGGGTCAAATGCCTTTTCATTCTCTACACCGCCCTCTGCCCTCCGACGCATCACTGCCCTGATGGGAGTAGGAAGCCCAGCCTTGTTCCTGGAGAGCTGCTGCTGGATTTGAACTGCCAACCCCATGGGCCGTGGTCCCACACAGAACCACTGTACCACCAAGGCCTTTTCATTCTTTTGGTCATAATATTTTAGAATGTTTTATGTGAAAGAAATGAGGTTTCCTTCTAATCACGTGTATACAAATGGATTACACTTTTCCACAATGTGTCAGAATTCTCTTTCTCTTTTCTTTTCATTCTGTGTTCTATTTCCAGTAATCTAACTACCCTGCCCTTCACTGCATTGTCACCTTTGCTTTAGGGTAAATATGGATCATTTGGTCTATATAATTGATTGCTTACGGAGGCACAGTGCTCATAGGTGATATTGCACCTTTTATAAGACAGTGCATTCTTGGGAAGGATATAAACTAAACAAATAAAAACACATGGTAAAATGTCAGCTGGAAATAAATGAGAATGGTACATTGTAGGCTATATTTTTAAAAGGGATGTTTTTCAAATTCATGTTTTGAGTAAGAAATGAAAAGTGTTTCAACAACAATACAGTCATGCTGTTTCCTGACATATGTAGAGTTGTTAAAGAGATGTCAAGCTTAAGAAGCAGTCACTACTTTAGAACAAGTCTCTCTGACCATGAGTGCTTATTTTAAAAAATAGTTACACTCTGTATGGCCCTTTGTGTGGTGAGGCATAAAAGTAGGGGATCCAAAATAGGCAGTAGGTTTAATCTTCCACATGAAAACAAATGAGCTTTATAGCAACATTTATCACAGATCACCATTGTATACCTGCCTCTCATCAAAACACAATCCAATAACCTAGGTTCAGATAGTTAAGGATAAATAAAATAGCCTTCCTGATATTTTAGATGATAGAATGTTTTTGCTCAGACAAGTTTTCATGAGCCATCCCTACAAGGACCTGATGGTGGGCATGGGAGATATATGACAAATTAGGGATATTTTATATCCATACAACAATGTTTTATATTTAGTATAATTTTATATGATCTAACAATTATGTATCCATATACTAATATCCATGTAATAATTTTTTAATAATGTTAAATTCTAGCCCATATTATAAATGGTATACACCTGTGGCAGTCATGTGCTTATGTTAATTTTATAATTGAAATGTAGGGGTGGAGTCTAGCCTGTTAATCTGGAGATAGCCATTGAGTAGCCAAAGAGGCCTCTATGTGGGCATGGCTTTCTCCTGAGACTTCTGGGAAATCTCGTGATATTTCCCTCGTGAAAATGAGAAGCTATCTTCCCCAGTTGTTGGGAGTTAGTCTGAGAGACGATTAATCACGGACAAGACAAGCTGGCAGAGTTCGAGAAGCTGGAGGAGCTGGTGGAGAGACCACAAAGCTTTGCCCTGATGGAGCCAGACCTCTGAAGCTGGGGTGGCCAGATGGAGACCTCTGCCAGTGACGAGTTGCTTCTGCTGTTGAGGGACCCTGAGCCCTGGAGGCGACGCGCTCTGCCAGCACCGGGATTCTGCACCCACTGACCTGTGACTTCGTGAGTCGGAAAAAGACTTTATAGACTGATTTTGGGCATATGAGTTAATTTCGGACTTATGACTTTGAACTGGACTGGGCTGGGATGCTTTCTCCATGTCCCATTCCTTTTGTATATAAACCCTTTCCTTATATCAATATGCATGTCCTTGAATTTGTTCCTCTAATCTACCCGGAATAATACAACACCTGAATTCTTAAAATGTGGAATAACAATTTTTGTAATATTTTATTTTCCTAAAAGACCTCTAAATACAAGGTCTTAGAGGTTATTTAGTGAAAATTCATTATAAATATGTAATATAATAACTTCTTAAATAGGTAGAAAAGTTCTTTTTTACACACCTATTTTACAGATCAAACAGAAAAAGGGCATTTAAAAATTAGTCATGATAAATGTAAATTCTTTATTGCCTTAGTCAAATAATGTTGTAAATGAAAATGAATAACTATGCTGGTGAAATATGACTTTTCCCATTGATAACATAATAATGATGAACCAGCTAGTGTTTTCATAAGAAGCATATCAGGAATGTTGTGCCTGGCATAAATGTTGAGTAATTTGGATGACTGCAAGTTTATTAGATAGTAGAATAATAAAGATAATCAGGAAATAATAAAGATAAGCAGGACCATCAACTCTGCCCACAGATACTAATAGTCTATTGATATTCAAGGATTCGCTTTTACTAATGGAAGCAGCAGTCAAATAGTTAAGCAACACATGGCAACATATTAGGCACATGTACTGGACATGACCTCTTTAAAATGTTGAAGAGTGAAGATGTCACTTTGAGGACTTTGTTGTGTCTTAAATAGCAAGGATGTCAATTTGAGGACAAATGTACTTGACTCAAAAAAAAAGTGTACTTGACTAAGTCAAAGTATTTTCAATCATCTTACATGCAAATAAAGGCTGGACAATGCTAAGGAAGACTGCAAAAGACTTGGTGCATTCAAATTATGGAGTTGGAGAGGAATATTGAAAAATACTAAAGACTGCTAAAAGAACCAAAATACCTGTCTTGCAATCAAGACAGTCAGAGTGCATCTTGGGAGAAAGGATGGCTAGAATCTGTCTCACTTCCTTTGGACTTGTTATCAGAAGAGATTAATTCCTGGGAAAAGGCCTTATGTTCAGTACGGTGGAAGTCAGTGAAAAAGAGGAGGAAGATTCAATGAGCTGGATTGACAAACAGATTGCAACAATGGGCGCAAATATAACAGTAGTTGTGCAGACTGCACAGGACTGGGTAACGTGTTTCATTCTATGATGTGTAAGATCCCTCTCAGTGCGACTATAGATTCAGTTGCACCTGCCAGCAATGGGTTAATATTAAAGTAACAAATACAACCAAAAGAGTGACTCAGTTTTTTTAATATATCGAAATAGAGATGAATTAATTTAATTAAATATTTTACTATTAGAAACAGAATAATAGTAACTTGTGTTTGCATAAGTAAATCATTTTCATGGCTTATATGGTATTGCTAAAATAGAAAATAAATACCAGTGTTATAATGGTACAGTGGGTTAAGTATTGATCTGGTTACCACAAGGTTGATCATTCGAACCCATTATTAGTCCATTCCCAGAAGAGGCTGTCTCTTCCTTTAAAGATTTCTAATCTTGGAAATGCTACACTGTGGCTCTGTTCTATTACACAGGGTTGCTATGAATTGGAATTAATTTGATCACAATGGACTTACTTTTTGAGCTTTTACCCACGTGGCTATTGAGTATTTGAAATCTTGAATGGCTAATCTGATAAAGGATATAAAATACACATGAGGACTTACTCTAACAAAAGGAATGTTAGAGAACCTCGATATTTAGACATATTGAGTAGATAGAGAATTATCATATTTTGATATGTTTGGTTTGGTCAAATCATGGGGGTATCAAAACATTTGTGGAACATTGAATTAATTTTTACTTCTTTATGTGGTTCCCGAATATGTCAAAATACTAGGTTGTGCCTTCATTTTTAATGCTGCTATAGTAGACATAACGCAAGTGGGTAATGATTAGAAATTTATTTTCTCATAGTTTTGACGGATTGTCATGCTATTATTAGGTCCTGGTAGATGGGTTTCTTCTCCTGAGATCCCACGGAACTGCCCCCAAATGTTTTCTAAGTTCAGATTTTTAAAGAGGTAGATCACAAGGTCTTTCTACTACGTTAAGAATGGCTTGGTTCCAATTGGTATATCAAAGTTTAACTGCTACACCATCAAGAAATGTAGGGCACCAACTTTAAAAGAATGCTGTCTTCCTTTTGGCTCTAGTGGAAGGTCTTTTCCTATTTTCAGCTTCTAGTCCTTGTTGCAGGAATGGCCTACGGGTTACATGTTGGGCCACTAACTGCAAGGTGAGCAATTTGAAATCACCAGCCAGCCCAGAAGGGAAAAAAGGAGGCTTTCTACTCCCATAGAGTTACAGTCTCAGAGATTCACAGAGGCCATTCCATTCTGTCCTATATGAGTCAAAAGTTTTTCAGTGGCAGTGCATTTGACTTTGGTATTCCTTGCTGATCTCTATGTGACATGAAACTTTACTTGTACTTTTTCATTCTGTGATGGTATCCTGCTAACTCTATCTAGTACTCTGAGAGGGTTCACATTAGAAACGTCTTAGAAGAGTAGGGGGAAACCTGGGGGGAGACCTCAAAATCATGAAAGATGGTAGGTTTATTGGTCAAATAAAGACCCTAAAGACTATGGTCCTTGGTGACCTTTCAGGTCTGAAACTGAATTTTCTTACCTTCATGGCTCAATTTTTGGTGTCTGAAAGAAACAACAACACTAGTAAGAGGTATACATCTTACACAGGGGTCCTCAACCTACTGCCCACGGGCCACATGTAACCCACCGAGGACATTTATCCAGAACACTGGGTGGTTTTGCCACAGTGCCTATCCTGGACCTGCAGTTAATTTGTTTACAGTTTTTTTGTTTTGTTTTTTTAACTATACTCTGGCCCTCCAACGGTCAGAAAGACAATGAACTGGCCCCTGTTTAAAAAGTTTGAGGACTCCTGCAGTGAACAATCAACCGTTTGAGATCAAAAGGAAAAAAAATGTATTCAATAATAAAATTCAAAAAAGATAGCAAAAAGGAGAGAAATAGAAACAGGAACATAGTCAAGAAGTGAGTGTAAGTGATATTTTTGGGTATGGATTCCAGTTTACAAGATTATTAAAAAATGGGTACACTATAAAACACTGAATCTAAAAAAAAAAGAAAAGAAAGAACAAACAAAAACAACCAGCAACACTGAACCTGAAGGTTTTTTTTTTAAGTTTTAGTTTAGTTTTGTTTTTTAACCCTTTTCTTTTAATCCTTCTCTGAGATACACAAGTTATATCAAAATGTTCAAATAACAATATTGTCAAGGTCTGTCCCAAACAACTCGATTCTGCTCATCATATGTGCTAATCTGCTTTGGGCTTTGTGTATGGATTTATTTTGAGACAAGTGAAAATCTCCACATGTTATTGGCATCTGTACAAAATAACCTAAATGTGTCTAAAACTATAATCTTGAGACACTCAATACAGCATTTTAAAAAATATAACTAGTATCCTTTAAAATAGGCATCTGTTTACAACAGGTAACACTTAAACAAGTTAATTAAAAACATCAGGAATTATTTTCATACACCCACAATAATATATATAACTTTAAAAACATGATAACATATCATTGATTAATCTCACCGAAAACACATATATATCCATGTATATTATGCTAACGATTTTCTCACTCCCTTGATTTCTTGCCTCTGTACTTCACTTCATAGATTTTGACAACGTAAAGATTAAAGTGTCAAAAATTCATTTTCTATCTCAGTGACTTTCCTTTGTCTGCTTTTCCTCTTATATAATTCCTAATCTGCTAAATGATATAACAGTCGTCCAGAAAGTAGTGGCAAAAGCTGAAAAACATTCTAAATCCAGAGTTTTAGTACCCTTTCTCTGACTTGCTTATCCTGTATCTATCATCTACTATCTATCTATCTCTTTCTATCTATCTATCTATCTATCTATCTATCTATCTATCTATCTATCATCATCTATCTATTTATCTATCATCTATCTATCTATCTTCTATCTTCTCTACCTACATACCGACATGCATAACTACCTATGTATTATAGCATAAACACATTTACCAGAGGTATCTGCTGTATAATTATACAGCTGCTTCCATTTTTTAACCAAAGAACTCTGGTATTAGCATTTATTTGGGTTGAATTTCATCTGGGTAAGATCAGCCCATTATTTGAACCTAAGAATGCCTAGATTCTCAAAGTCAGCAGCTGGAAACAGACAGCCTCCTGGCCTGCCACCTGTTTTTTGTAAATTAACATTTACTGGAACATAACTATGCCATTTATTTACACATTTTCCATGGTTGTGTTCATGTTACAACGACAAGGTTGAGCAGTTGCATCAGCGACCTTATGGCTAATAAAGTTTAAAATATTTACTATGTGATCCTCTGATGAAATTTTCAGTTGACACTTGGAATTAATCCAACCTATTATCTCTCTTTTCTAGAAGCATTATGCTAATGTGGTATTTGTGTCTTCTATGCTTTCTTCAAAGTTAATAATTCTGAATCCAAAGCAATGATAAAAAGAAACAATCCAAAATAAGGCAATTCTCTTGACCAACAAAAATATATTGCTTACTGTCTTCATTACATAGTGTTGTTATAACAAAACACCACAAGTCGGACTCTGTAACACATGGAAATGTACCTTATCACTTAGGAGGACAGACATCAGAATGCAGGGAGTGAGCTACAGGGAAAGAAAGGCATTCCTTTCTCAGCACTTTTCTTGCATGCGTGTTCATGTTTAGATGACACTGTATCTAGGTAACTGTATTTCGGTAACACTGTAACACATATGTAGTTTCTTGCTTTTATCCCTGCACTGTTCCCTTCATATCCTGAATGTGATGGGTGATCGATGTAAAACAAACACTATACTGATTTTCCCTCACTAATATAAGAAAAGGCAGTCCTGTTTCCAGATGGGACTGTATACACATGTAGTTTAAAAAATTGAAGAGACGCTAGCTATCAACTGGCTCCATTTCATTCCTAAAATAAAGGAATAGAAAACACCCATTATCACTGAGTTTATTCTGTGCACTGTTGAAGTTTCAGTTAGCACTGGAGTGCTTAACCACTGTGCCCCAGAAGCTCCCCTCCACGTGGGCTAATCTGATTTTAAACACTGTGCAACCAGGGACTCCAAGCACAAGTACAACCAAAATAAGGGTCTGCACTAACAACATATAATTTTGAAAGGTGTGTGTGTGTGTGTGTGTGTGTATGTGACAAAAATCATTCCATCATAGTTGCCATTAGAAACATGAAAATAATAGATTTGTTTCTCATCCAGGTTGCAATAGTTCTTTTCCACAGAACTGTCTTTACTAGCTTTGTCAATTTTCTTATTCAAATCTGTGTGTACAGCAGCTAATATCACTGGTCTATGACTTATGAATCTGATAAGCATATCAAATATAACTTTCCTTTATGACTCATGGGGATCATTATTAAAAATCAGCAGCTTTATAGGGTGCTAATATAGTAATTCCCTAATGCCACACTGAGGTAGGCTAGGGCTGCTTTTACCTTATTGAGTAAGACACTGGGGCCATCTGTACTTGTTAGCATTGCTTGAGTGCTTTTCAGTGTCTGGCAATATATCAGGAGGAAGGAAAACTACTAGTTGTCACTCCCCAGTGTTAATAGTTTGAATAACTTGAACTCGTCCACATCTCCACTGTAATGTCATCCTCTTATTCTGCTTTGGTAAGGAAACCCCATAATTAAGAATAATGAAATTATATGTAAAGAAAAATGGTTTTGTATTGTCTACCATATGAGTTTTATGAGCTCATTTATAAACTTTATGACACTTATTTTGGCATTTAAGTGGGATTTTCACCCAGTTATTAGTTTATAAGGTTACACTTTACATAGCTGAGACTGCTGAATAACTAACTTCTGTAAAATTGCTTCTTTGTTGTTTATTAAATGTTCCAATTAGTTGAAGAACTTGTCAGTAGCATCTCTCATTGGGTTCAAAATAACTTGTTTGGAAAAAACACACAACATTCATTTCATGCTCATAGTTCACCCCTAGGAATCGTCAAAGATTCCAAAGAAGGCAAGTTGGATATCAAATTGCAGACTCCTTACATACAGGGCATCTTGTTTGGCCTGCTTTGATAAGCAAAATACTTTAATGAAAATGATCTATAAACATTCTGTGTAAAAGTGCTCACATTAAAAAGATATATACCTAAAATCTGAGAAAAGATCACACCTCATAGTGAATGACAGTGCATATGTCTGTGCTGTGGTTCTACTACAGACCTCCCTGCTGTTTCATTAGACACAAGACACCAAACTGCACACAACAGAGATCACAAAAATAAACAGTATTGGTCTGTCACTATCAAAGCATATTGCTATTTATAGCAAGGGGGAAATATCCTTATATGCATCATCAGTGCTTATAAAAACAAGATACTTAGGGTCTGAAAAAATACTTGAAGAAAAGATTTCTTTCTACAGGTGCATTTTTGCACTTAAGTGTCTTCTAGACTTATTCCTTTATGACTCGTAGGGAGGCAAAACATTTCTTCACTCTAGCATTTTCCCTCTTAAATATTACCCTCTTGTAGCATTTTTTTGAAATTATCCTTCCCATAAAAGTTAATATAAAAATAATTCCTTTTAGATTGCATTAATTCTGAAACGCTGAATGTGTTAACTGGGGTTAGAAAAGCAAAACCAGGGATGCTTACAGATGTCTACAAAGAAACTAAAATCAAGCAAGTCGCTCACACAAATATAGAAGTCAAGTTCAGGTCAAGTAGGTGGATCCTTTATTCAGCTGGAGGATTTCCCTGACTTGTGTATCTGTTGGGGCTGATGAGCCAGGACACAGGAAGTGGCAGCAGGAAAATCACATCTGGTCGCGAGCAAGACAGAGGAATCCAAGGTCTGTGGGTCAGACAGCAGGTCAAAAGTTAGGCTTTGATGACTCCCAGGGTCAGCAAGAAATATGCCGTGTTGTTGGCTCAAGTCCAAAGAACAAATGTTGAGGAGTCGGATGCAGGATACAAACTAGCAAGAAATGAAGCTACTCTCTTATATATGAAGTTGGCCATGCTGCCCCACCCCAAGGAAGCATCATTAAGGCTATAGAACTGAGTAAGAGGTTGTGTTCCACCCATATCTTCCAGCAATTGCTTGGTTAGTTACAGTAGAGTCCCATGGAATTGATAATATCAAGTTAGATTACACAAGCACTAATCAAGATGAAGTCTCCAGGTCTTCATAACAGAGACCATAACAAACTATGGATAACTTTGAGACTAATGAAAATTCCAGAACCCTTCATTGTCATCATACAGACCTTGTACATGGATTAGGAGGTAGATGTGCAAACAGAACAAAGGAAAACTGCATGGTGTAATAGGATAAATGTGCGACGGGGTTCTATCCACTCACCGTATTTATTCAGTCTGTATGTTATGGAAATCATCAGACAAGCGGGATTATATGGAGAAGAATGTGGCATCGGGATTAGAGAAAGGCTTATCCACAACCTTCAGGATACAGATTACACAACCTTGCTTGCTGAAAGTGAGGATTTGAAGTACTTACTGTACTTACTGATGAAGATGGAGGATTGCATTCTTCAGTACAGAGCACACACAATGTAAAGAAGACCCAAATCCTCACAACGAAAATAGGAGGAAATATCACGACAATAGGAGAAAAGCTTGAAGTTGTAAGAGTTTACCTTGCTTGGATCCACAATCAATGCTCATAGAAGAATCAAGTCAAGAAACTAAAAAAAAAAATACATTGCGTTACGTAACGCTCCTGCTCAAGACCTCTTTAGAATATTGAAAAGAAAGGATGTTAATCTGAGAACTAAGGTACATCTGATCCAAGCCATGATACTTTCCATTGCTTCACAAGTATATGAAAGTTGGATATGGAGCAGAGAAGATTAAAGAAGAATTGGTGCATTTAAATTGTGATCTTGGGGAAGAATATTGAAGTTACCATAGTCTGCTAAATGGACAAACTTGCCTCTCTTGAAAGAAGGGTGTCTAGAGTGTTGCTTAGAGGCAAGGAAGGTGAGACTATACCTTACACCTTTGGGACATGTAAGGTGAAATCAGTCCTTGGAGAAGAACGTTATGTCAGGTACAGTGGAGAGGCAGTGAAGAAGAGGAAGGCCTTTGAGGAAATGGATTGATGCAATGAGTCTCACCATGGGCTCAAGCCCAGGAGCAGTTGTGAGGATGGTGCAGTAGTGTTTTGTTAAAAGGATGCAATAGGTCACCACTAACTTGATGGCACCTAACGCCAACAACCCGACAAACAACGGACTAGACCTTCTGAGTATCTTGGACCTGCTCAGTTGACATAAAACTAGCTAATACACAGAACCTCCAAATAATGTAAAATTGGGTACACATTAGAATGTATTACTTCCACATAGACATTCACCCTACGGAAATCAAGAGGAGCCCTGTTAACATAGCAGCTTAAGAAGTGAACAACTAACTGGAAGGTGGGTGGTTTGAACTCATCTCATTGATGGGAAGAAAGCTTAGCCAGCCTGCTTCTGTACAGATTTACAGCCATGGGAATCTTTTGGAACAGCTAGAGCTACATAGGTCCATAGGGTTGATTTAGCTCAGAAGTAGACAATAGCAATGAGTTTGATTTGGGTTTTTGTACTGACCTTTAGATACAAGTAACAAAATTATTCAGAGGAATTATTATTAAAAAAAACAGAGGAAGGGAACTGTGTGATAGTTTGGGCATCTTGGGCACCTACTATTTGGAGGTCTTGAATTTTGAAAACCACCCATGATATTGTTGTTGTTGCCAATTTATCAAGCATGATGTCTTTCAGGGACTGGCCTGTCCTAACAATATTTCCTAGAATATATAAGTTTAAGTCTTGCCATCATTGCTTGCAGAAAGCACTCTGGCTGTGCTTCTTCCATGACAGTTCTGTTTATCCTTTTAGAGGTTCATGGCATTTTCAATATTCTTTGCCAACACAATTGAAATATCATTATATCTTCTTTCATTTCCCTTTCAGTGTCCAGATGACTCATGCATAGGAGGAAATTGAAAGCACTATGGCTTGGAACAGGCTCACCTTAGGCCTAAAGTAGCCCAAAAAAAAAACAAACCCTCCTACTTTATACTCTAAAGAAGTCTCTTAGAGTCGACCATGATATTATTCAGTTTGTGTTCATCTCTCAGAGATAATGGGGGTAGCAGATGAAATGCCCCAATCATAGCAGTGACCTGGATAACTTCTTAGGAATAAAAGCACACACATTCAAGCACAGGACACACAGTGTCACCCTTCTTCATGTTTCAGTGGTCCTCTACTCGACTCAGAATAATGTCCAAATGCCTTAGGATGACATTTATGCTTTTCTTGAGTTGGACAGTCACTTCTTGTGGTCCTCATTTTCTTCTACATCTGGTCCTTCCTTTGTGAAATTCCACTTCTTTCCTCTAATTTCTTCCTTTTAAAATCCTTTTCCTCCAACCTTTTAACTCTCCCTCACTCTTTATGTCAGAGTTTATGCATCACTTCATCACAGGGAGCCTTTTTGAATCTCTCAAAACCATACCGGGAGCGCTTTGTGAGTTCCATTATCCCTGGTGCAAGTCTTCCCTGAAAGGTTCTGCCGTACAGTGCTTTCATATCTTTTCATACTATAGTAAACACTGTGTGTGTTTTCAAATAAAAATCGTATAGTGAACGAATACATGTGAACCAGAGATGTGAGCACACACGTGGAGTTGTTCTGGGAAAGGAGGGCGATACACTTTCTCAGCTTCTCCACCGTCCCAGCACTGGCATATAAGGCACTGCTGGGGACCTGGAGCTCTGCGGCGTACACTGGAAAGATGATAGTTGTACAATTAAACTGACTATTTGTTGACATTACCTATTGTTCTAAACAGAAATAAAACTTGTTGGACCTAGCATAAAATGTGGCAGATATTAGAGATGTAATAAATAACTGATAGGTAAATTATAGCTAGAGATAACCCACACAGTGTATAGAAAGGAACAATTTGCACATTATTTTTCATCCATTTCTCTTTAGAAGATTAGTCCTATCAACTAAAAATGACTCAAGAGATGTCCTGAAAAGGGGATATAGGAGCCCTGGTGGTTCAGGGGTTAACCTGCCCATTGGTGCCATGGCAGTCTTCCTCAGAGCAATGTAGTAAACCAGGTGAGGGTCACTGAGTGAAAGGAACTGAACAGCACCCAGCAAAAACAAAACAGACATTAAGTCCACCCTGAAACCTTGCTGATCCTTCAGTAAGACAATGTGTCATGTAAAGGACTTAATATAAAAGAGTTAGAATTGCAATACACTTGGTTCTTCCAGAGACTTTTCCTAAATTACTGTAGTAACTGTGCTGAGATGTTCAAGAGCGGCTTCTCGACACAATCATTTCGGCAGAGAAAGTTCACGATGAAGTACCAGGGGAAGGTGATTTGCATGATGACTCATCTCCCAAGGACAGCTACAAAAACATATCCTCGGCCTCTCAGAATGACAGGTTCTGAAACCACACATGCCCAGATTCAAGCATGACAGCACTCCTAATTACCACTGGTCTCTGAGACCAATGTCTCTGTGGGCACTGCTCTGTCATCTGACCCCATTGTCTTGAAACAATAAAACTTTGCATTCATTTAATGGCATCTTTTCTTACAGAATATCCCTATAACTTCCTAAGGCTGACTCTTTAAAAGCAGCTTTATTAGATAATATAACCTATTGTGGCAAGTAAAAGCCACAATGCATAAAATATGTAATCACCATTTCCTTTTATACGATTACAAGGCCTCAGTGCCCTTAGAGTTAACAGAAAATATAATCACAGAACAAAAGACGAAGACACTAATCTGACTCTTAGCTTTCAGACACTTTAAAAATAATTTGTTTATATTGTGTTCCATCCTGTTGCTTTCCTTTTAAGCTCTGATTTTTGTATCAGTCAATGTGGTGTCTTCACTGATAACAATAGGAAGCCCCACTACTGAAGAAATAAACTTGACTGCTTTAAAATCTAAGCCCTCACAATGACGGAAACTGCAGGCCTACCAAAAGATAATGATAATGCAAGCATGATTCTAGCACTGGTATATAAAACAACCAGATGAACTAAATTTAGAGTTGGTTAACAAAAATACCTGTACTGTTACAAGCAACAAAACATTCACCCCCAAAAGAGAGAAGTGCATCTGTATTCTTAAGCCCCACCACCCCCAAGCAGGAAGTTCTATCTAGCTAGATTTAAAAATAAGTAAATGATACTGTCAGTTAATTGCTACCTTTACAATGTTGATGCACATTCTGAGTTGCACCAGTTGTGGACACTTGTTATTACAAAAATGCCTATTGCACAGGCACTAAAATAGAATATCTGGATGCTACTTTTAAATTAACATTGTCTCTGTGTGCCAAGAAGCAGGTTAAGAATGAGTGATAAAAACAAATCCGTTCGAGTAACAATAACAAACAAGTACATGAGAGAAAGAAGTATGAACCGTACAATGAGATATAGAATATTCTGTGGTTCAATCCTTTTAATCTGTAGAGTCTAGATTTTTCAGAATTCAACCACCTTTAGGAATTGGGCATGTGCTGGGAAGGGCAGATGTCCATTGGCAACAAGAACTGTGATTGAGAGCTCTGGAAAGTCAGCAGACAGCAGCAAACCAATCTCTTGGGAAGTATATACACAGCAGATCATTCAGCAACCCTAGCTTTATTGTCTTTCCATTTTTTAGTGACCCTAGTAGTTTTGTGCAAGCAGACACAGATCGAATTTAAAACAAGGTTTTGTATCTGGTGGGTAGGGTGAGGGACACAAATGATTTGTCCTTTCCTGAAGGTTGGGAGTTCCAATCTATCCAATAATGCTAGAGGGGGTGGGAGGTGGGGACAGAAGACTGTCTGGACACCCCGTTGGATGCAGTTACACGAACATCCCATGGAGTGCAATTCCACTCGGAAGCACATGGGATCACCATGGACCTGAATTGACTGGCTGGCAGTGCATCTAAAGCACTTTGCCCCTAAAGTAACATACCTTCGACAAGAGGTCTCCTTTTGTTGTTCCTTTTTTATTTTTTTTTGGCATCAGCTAACAGAATCTGCATCAAGAGGAATGAATACACATTGACAATAACACCATCACCTCATATTGGCTTCTATATTTTCTGTTCAAGAATTATGTCATTACTTTGTTGTCTTTTGATTATTTATTGCTTTTCACCTGAGATCTAGATCTTCTAATGATCCTAAGTTGATCTTTGGAAACTTTTATCACCTATGTTTTTACTGATTATTTCCCATGTGCATGTCTACCTACCCCAAGCATATGTCTCACTTGTATTCAGCTTCAAAGGTGCAAAAATAATGTCTTGGTCAAGGTACCTTTGGGGCAAGTAGGGAAAATAAGTTGAGGATGTTTGGCAACTGAACAAAAGTTTAATTGAGCAGGTTATTAATTTTTCCCTGCTCACCTACTGCCATCAAAATTTTCCAGACCCTCTTTTTGTTTTGCCCACAGACTCCTTCATTCTTAGACTCTCACTAAAATTTAATGTCAATATTTCTCAGCCTTTTCTTTTTTTATTATCATTGTCTGGTTCTTCTTTGGAGTCTATTTATGTATCTAAAAACATTAAATATTAATAGCATAGGTAGGCTGCTTATCAGCTTATATGCTGTGGTCTTTTGAATGAACAAACCTATTGTAATAGCTATGTGTTTCATTCCCTTCCCAACTTTCACTCTTGTGAGCACAATATTACCTACCTTGAGAAAATATGATGTATATCATACTTAGAAAAATGCTGTCCTTTGAAAGTTTCCCAACTAACAAGGGTTCATGAGGAAGGGAGAGTGGGGAGGAAGGGGAAATATGAGGAGCTGATACCAAGGGCCTAAGTAGAAGGAAGATGTTTTGAGAATGATGATGATGGCAAAAATGTACAAATGTGGTCTGCATAGAATGGATGTATGTATTGATCCTGATAAGAGTTGTATGATATGATCTAAAAAATGAAATCTGAGCGAATAAGAATATGGGTGTGTACTCTTGAAGGAGCAGCAAAATATTCTTAGCTGAAATCTGAAGAAATAAAACATTCCAGGTCATCTTTTACATTGGGATAAAGTATTCCCACATAGTAGATCTATGAACAGAGTATCAACAATGAAAACTCTAAAAGCAGGATATTCTCTTCCAAGCAAAAGTACCATGCTCCAAACTAGAAGACTTGGTTTTAGTAAGAATTTTGGGCAATGGTTAAATGTTGTACTGGGCTTCCTCTAACTGATACTTTGGAGGAGAAGGATTACAAAATCGTGGTTTTAAAGTCATGCAAATCATATATTTCACTTTATTATCATGTAGCTAAAGTGGGATACAAAGTACGAACAGGAGCAAATCTAAAAACTAATAGACCATTGATCCTACCAGGTGGAAGTATTACCGAATGAATCAAATCTAATGAAAAGTTGGCCTTCTGCCTAAACCCTTAAAAATTGAGCAAAAAACAGAAAAACCTGCATCATCTAGCTGAGGTAGATGGTGATTAAACAACTGGCTGTTGGACAATCTTACATGAATGTATGATGTGAAAAACAAACATATTACCAGAAGGGGTCTTTTGACTAGATACCATCATATTCCCTGTACCCCACCCACACATCTAGCTATTCTCTTCAGGCGACTTGAATACACTCAAAACACACAAATCTGTCGTTGGAAAACACATATTTTTTTCTTTTATAGTTCCTTGTTTGTGAACTTCAAATTCAAGCCGTAGCTAATGAGAAATTGACAAAGGAATGAGCCGGCTTCTATGAGTTCTCTGAGCAAGGCAATAGCATATTGCTCACCCAAATAGCCAAATGATAACAGCGGCTTGGCATTCACTAAGGAGCCATGTGTTAACACTTTCAGGAAGTTGATCCTGAGGAAGAAAGAAAATCAACAACCACAAAGAAATGGTAGGTCAATTCAGAGTGAAGGCAGAAACAGTTGCAAAGAACTGGAAACATCGACTATAGTTAGCAATTGTATAAATCAACTTCAGAGTTTGGTGGAGGTCCCAGAAAACAAACGCATTCCATTAGCTCTCAGGCACCTACTGACCTAGGTGTCCTCCAAAGTGAAGAAAATAAACAAGTCTGCTTGGGATCTGGCTTAGAACAGCTATTTCGAGAGCTTGGCTCCTTGCAAACAGTTGGAAACCCTTCAGTGCCAGGAAACTACCAAGAGAAGTGTGATTCCCCTGCAGTCAAGAGTCAGCCCCCATCCTCAGTTCCTTCTCCTGGACTCCTAGTTCCGGAGCCACCCTGAACTTCAATGGGAAAGTCGTTTTAAGCACCGAAAGGGTGAAATGCTGTCATCTCCAGACCAACGCATTGTCCCTCTAGCCTTGATACAGCTGTGTGACAGAAATACATCACGCCCCCTGCCCACACCGAAATTGTGATAATGAAATAGGAATATGAATCACCGAGACAACTTCACTGTGAAGTCTTTCCAGCGATATCCCACAAACCCTGACTCTCCTGGAGTTTCAAGCCCAGGGCGTTAGGAGTCTGTCTGACCAAGGGGTGGCGCAACCAGCAATGTGCAACTCCAGGATGTAGCACCTACCTTATTCCTGATCAGAGATTCCTGGGCCCCCCACGGGACGTTCCTGGGGTGCAAGCTGACCCCTGTGATCCGACCTGCCCCCATGGCAAGAGCCTCACAGCCTTCATTCACATCCCAGAGTTGGGGACTCTGTGGAATGGGAGAAGCAGGAGACCCCTCTCCTTGGACAATGCATTTAAGCCAAGTTGATCAAAATAGTGTGTGAGTGAGTGAGTGAGCGAATGAGTGTTTGGAGGAGGGAAGGGCCAGAGGACAACAACTGCTAGAACAAACGAGTGGCTTGAAGAAATAAAATCTAAGCCTCTTACCATCTCGTCTGAGGTTGGCGTTGCGCAAAGCTTTGATGGATGCGCCCTGGGGAGTTGCAAAAGTGCCCCAATAGGTGCAAAAGTTTAGGCAGACTAAAAGGTCGATGAGGATGAGCCGATGCATTGGGATCCGCGACCCTGGGACAGCTTCGCTCCACGAAAAAGCCGGGCTCCGCACCCGGGACCGTCGCCTCGCCTCGCCGCGCTCTGGCCGCCTGCGTTCGCCCCGAGCTGGCCCCGGGACGCCGAGCTAGTCGCCGAGCTGTCCCCAAACTTCCTGCATGCTGAACTTTCCCAGCGGGAGTGGGTGCTGCACTTCCTTGCGGTGCCGAGAGCGGATCGATGGTGACGGGACAAACAACAGGTTGACGTTTCTCGCCCCCTCCGGTGGCCGGCGGCTGCACGGCAGGCGGCGGGGGGCGGGCGGCGGCGCGTCTTGGGGCCGGCTGCTGGCGGCGCGCACTCGGGCTGGGGGAGCGGCCCCAGCGCTGCAGCCTCGGGCCGGGCGGAGAGGAGCTCCGTCACTGGGCATGCCCAGTTTGATGGTCGCCCTGGGCTCATTAATCTCTGTAGGTTTCACCTTGGCACTTGGACTCCAAAGAGAGAGAGGGAATCATGTAGCCTGCAGGAAGGGGGAGAGGGTAGGAGTTCAGGAAGTCTCCCTGGATGGCCAGAGGGGCGAGCCCCAAGTCCAGGCTCCTGTCTTGGGGTTGGTGGGGCTTGGGGAGGAGGGGTGGAGGTGAAGGCATTTCTTTTACAACAGTTTACAGAGTCCGGGTTTCACTCCTTTGAGAGTGAGCCCCGAACAGGGCTTCAACCACTGTGATCCTAGTTCAGGCAATGCCAACTCTTCAAAAAGGTTTTTTCAGAAAGTCCTTTCCTATCTCCCTTGAGCCTTCCTGGCGGTAGAATGATTAGAGCGCTTTGCTGCTAGCCTAAAGGTCACTCAGGTCCAGAAGGAAAAAGATAAGGCAGTCTTGCTTCCCTAAAAGTTACAACCTTGGAAATCCCATGATGCAATTCTGTTCTGCCCTGTAGGCCTGCAAGGCATCCAGACAAAGCCCGTGGCGTGGCAGTGGTTTTAGCTTTGGTTCATCTCAGATAGATTCTCCGTGACTCTGGGAACCCAGTGAGAACCGCTTCATAGCCATCTGACCGAGCTGTCGTGATGAGCCCAGCTGGTGAAGTGAACAATACTCCAAGGGCATTTAATGTCCTCCACCCCTTCCCCAGGCCAAGGAGAAATTCAAGGCTTTCTAGCCCCATCAAGCCATTGGAACCCACACCCTACCTAGTAGTGTCTTAGAGATCTGTTATAAGTCTATAACAGTGAGGGATTCTGTTCAGTTTTGCATTTACAATCGAGGCAACTAGAAAAGAAAATGGAGTTGAGCAGAAGTACTGGGCAACGTTAATAAGTTAACTGCTACCATCTCATATAAAAATCCACACACACACACACACACACACACACACACACACACCATTGACTGATTTCACTAGGAAGAGGCAGGCAGCTGCCATCTATAGCTTTGGAATCGTTCACATGCTCACTATGTTCAGCAGTCCAAAAGGGGCCAGGATTTTGCAGGCTCAATCTATTTGATCAAGCTTGGGGGTTTCATTTGTAAAACTAAGTTTTGACTCTACCACTAACTAGTATTGTCACTTTGGACAAAATTACTTGGCAACTCTGACTTTGTTTCTTTACTTAAAAAGGGGGGGAAGTCACTGTTCTACGTGACTTTGATCAGGATGAAATACTTTTAGAAGGTTGCCTTGTCTGTGGCTAAATATGGCTCCAAATTTATAAGGCTCAACGTCTCAGGAATGTGATATAGAAGATAACTCTTCTAGCATCTTTCAATGTTTCCCATCTCTAGAAAATCTGGATGGGAAGAGAAAGGGGAATGGGAAGTTACTGAGAAAGAGAAAATTCAGGAAAAGAGAGACATGACAAGTTATGACACCCTGCAAACACTAAGGAGGATGCAGATATTTCTTGGTCATACATTGATCTGGTTTATCTCTATAGGCGGCTTTGCTTCAAATAGTGTTTGCAAGCTACAAATGTATGAGTCATGAAATCCGTTTTAAAAATCAGCATCATTTTTATAAAGAACAGAATGGGATGGAGTAAAATATAAATTTAACTATTAGGATCCCTTGCATGCCCTAAATATTGCTTTGTTATTTTGTTGGAGATAAGCACATGTGGAGGTAGAATTGGTACATTGTGGTACAGGAACATAGAAGTATGAAAGTCATTGACATAAAAGGTCTCATTACATTATCTCCATGTATTCAATACTCTAAACTCTGGAATCAATCTAAAAGAGAAATATGAAAGCTGGGTTTCCAGCAAATCTTTTATTCATTCAACATTTGTTCACTAACCATTAGATTGTCTCTGTGCCACAGACTGCTCTAGAAATTCTAGGAAACCTTAAATGGGCAAGAGTGACAAGGTTTCTAATACTGTGGAGTTTACAATCTGACAAGAAAGATCAGGAAAGTAAATATAGGAGGGGATTTTGAAAAGTTATTGAGAAATGATCAAATATTAACACCTACCCCCCCCCAGAGGGACAAACAACAAAAAAGTGAGTGAAGGGAAACAGTGGTCAGTGTAAGACATGAAAATAGTAGTACTAAATAAATTATTGAGGGTTCCTGAGGGAGGGAAGATGGGGTAAGGAAGAAAAAGTGAGGACCTGATAGCAAGGGTTCAAATAGAAAGACAATGTTTTGAAAATGATGATGGCAACATATGTACAAATGTGCTTTACACAATGCATGGGTGGATGGATTGTTATTAAGAGCTGTCAGAGCCCCCAATAAAATGATTTTAAAAATTAGTGGAAAAGGAAATGAAAAGATAATGGACTTTTCCCACAAACTTTTAAAAACCCTTTTCTGTGTCTATGTATTTTTTCATTCTTCCCCCCCCCCTCTTTTTTCTTTCTCTTTTATCCCTTTGTCTATATTAATAAGGAAAGATAGGTAGAAAATGATGGAAGGGATCATTAAAACTGGATATATATATATATGTATATATTGGCATCACTGCCTCTGGTGGTCATGGGCACTACCCAGTGCTGCTCCTAAGAGCTGCCGCTGGATTTGAACCACCAAGCCCGCAGGCCACAGTCACACACTCAACCACTTACACCACCAGGGCTCAGCCCTGGAGTAATATTTTATAAAGTTACTGGAAGTATCCATTGAATGAATTTCATGCTTAGTCTCTGACATGAGAATAATTAATGTCTTACTAGCTTACATTACTGTGACCAGTGTTAAAATAGTAAATAGGAGAATCCATTTCAACATTTAATATAAGATCATGAATTTAAAAGAGTCAAAGTAGTGTGAAAGCAATTAAGAGTGTTCTCTCCCAAGTTACTATGGATTCATGACAGAGGATTTAGTTGAATGTTACAAAGAACATCACATAAAGGCAACATGTGATCTTGATCTTTAATGTCATTAAAAACTGCATCAATGATAAAACCCCAAACTTAGAAATTATTAATTGCTCTCAACCTGGTTTTCATTTTTTTTCTGGTTTTCATTTTTATCTAATAATTAAAACTCGTATTTTTTATTGTACCATCTCTGGTACATATTTGCATAGAGTAGGTGATAGGTGCTTCATAAAAATACATTGAGTGGGGCTGAGCCCTGGTGGCTTAAGTGGTTGAGTGCGGGACTGTGGCCCACGGGCTTGGAGGTTCAAATCCAGTGGCGGGTCTCGGGAGCAGCACTGGGTAGCACCCATGACCACCAGAGGCAGTGATGCCCATTAAAAAAAAAACACCTTGAAAAAGAGGCAAAATAAAAAAAAATACACTGATTGAGTGGGGAAAGTTAGGTACAAAATTTTAAATAATTTTGTTTTTTTAATATGAAAGTCAAACAAACTTACCAAACCATGAAGTTTGGTTTTAAATGATTACATTTTCAACAATCAAAATTAAATTTGAAGAATTTCAGTCAGCATAATGAAGTCAGATTTTATAAATACGTATATGGTTCAGACTGTAATAAATTAACTCTTTCATATTGAACTGACATTTCATAATTATACAGGCATCCACATAATTATGAAAGATACTCCTATTACTTAGAACAACAATATGACATTAACTCATACATAAAAAGCATTCATCTAAAAGGGAGCCCTGGTGATATAGGAGTTATTCATTGGGATACAAACTGCAAGATCAGCAGTTCAAAATCAGCTGCCACTCCCCAAGAGAAAGATGAGGCTTTCTATGCCCTTGAAGACGGGTCTTTCTACCCTGTCCTGTAAGTTTCCTATGAGTTGGAATTGACTCAATGGCAGAGAGGTTAGAGTTTAAAATGATACTTTAGAACCAATTTACGGTAGTTTAGGGCATAGAAACTTATCGGCTTATTTAATTTCTTTCAAAGCTACATTAACTTATTCCTCTAAAACACATGTCGAATACTGTTTTTCCGCAAATGGGAACAGCATTTCTTCTTATGCAGTACATCTCTATCTTTAAAACTGAAATTTCAAGGGTGCATAATAAATGCATACTACAAAAAATATAAGACAATTGATAGAAAAGCTTATTTCTGATTACTAGATCCAAAATAAAAATAAAATCTGTTGACATGGAATTATTCCATCCGATGCATGCCAGAGTTGAAATGCGCTTCCCAGATTTTTCAATAACTGTTTTTGTTTCTGTGGGAGCTTGCAGGGCTTTTCTCTGAAGTTGCTCTCTCTGAACTGGAACCACCAATCTTCTGCCTCACAGTCAAGCACATTAACCATTTGCACCACACATAGACACAGACAGTCTCAAGTGCAAGCCCATCGTGACTGATGGACCCGAACACAAAAAAAGTCATTGTGTTTAAGTCAGCAAAAAAAAATTAAGTATGGAAAAGTGGAATTAAAAGATAGTGAATTTCCCCCCTGAACTGTGTCAAGCCTTTTTGTATAGCAGTGCAATCATAAATGCAGGTGTTTCCCATTTAGGCTACAGTATATTTTCTTGATTACAGATAATGTATTTGTGTATAGCTACCACAAACCATTTAAAACCCTACTTAGCAATACCATATGTAATATAGCTGGCTACAACATTGACCTATTTTGGACAGTAACATCCAGACTTTATCATTAACGATTGGTTGTAGGTAGTAAAATCAGTTTGTCCATTCTGACAACAAGCAGTTCCAACCAGTGAAGCAGAGAGTCAGAATTAAAGAATCTTCACATAACCCTAATGTGTAATAGAATGTAGCATCTTTGAAAGGTCATGAGTTATATATAATTAGATTCTGTATGTTTGGGCACAGACTAGTCAAGCATTCCTTTTCCTTTTCGTTTTCATTTTTCATTGAATTAACCAGCGATTCCATTTAATAGAATGAGTCATTGAACTATTGGTGTATTATGTAAAACAATCTCCACATCAATATTTTTTCTTGAGCTAAGTTATATATCTCATCTCCATTTACCCATTGTGACCTGCATTATCTAAATTTAAGGTTTCATAAGATGAATATGCTGCCTATACTGCAGGATTTCTTCCTTAATTGAACTGGGATACCTGCCAATCTCCTTTAAAATTCTGCACTTTTCTCTGTATTAGATTGGCTTACCTCCAGTTACTGTCATCTTCTGAGTTCTCTGCTTATTCCCCCTTCGAACAAGAAATTGGTATCCAGATCTTTAAATGTACTTTCCTTGAGTGAACACTTTTAATTTAATAAAGAAGATCTTTTCTCATATTCATGTCCCTTGAAATTCTGTATTATACTTTTATTCTTTCTCTTTTTTCATTTCTTTTTTTTAAGTTGAGTTGATATTGAGTTTATCCAGGTGACAATATTTAAAGCTTAAGTGTTTATTCTTTATTGATTAATAGATTATTTTCTCTCTCTTCACCTAGTTTAATCCTTTTAATGTTCCTTGTAAGGGTTGGGGATAGAGGCTATTTTATATAGTCTAAAATTTCAGTTAACATTCTAATTTTCCACCCTAATTTGTCATTTAAATAGAATTATACAAATAGAAGCAAAAATATACAAAATGACTAATATTGTTTACCTTGAATAAATTAACTTGTGGTGGAAATATTTATTATCCATGATTTTTCTTTGGATTTTTTAAATTTTAGAGACATTAATATTTTTTTCCTGAGATAGATTGGGAAAATCCCTTATATGAAAATTTTGAGCATTCACAAAATAAAAGATTGTTTTGATCAAGGTTAGATGATACTCACTAGTTATTTATGATTTTGGGATTAAGGTCAGTGTTATATTATGATCAATGAAAGTATCTTGACATGACTCTAAAGTGAAATAGAGCACAGTACCTTTAAAGGTCACATGTTAGATATGATTATATTCTGAAGGTTTGGACACAGGTCACTTTCAGATCTCTGAAGTGCCACCTCTATTTTTAGAATAGGCTAAAGTAAAGGGAACATCTAAGTCACTCAGGAAAGTTGGAATAAATAAGCAATTTTATTGGCTTTAGGTAGAATGTAATATCAAGAATAGACTGGGCAAAGTGAAAGAGCATAAAAAACCGGGCAAAGAAGGGACGTGGGAAGACATAGGAAGGAGATAAGACATTTCAAGGTAGTGAAGGCAAAGAATGTTCAAATTGTAGCTTCTTAAGTGACTTAACCATAAACTCAGTTAGAGAATCCTATACCAAAAAAAAAAAAACCCACAGAAAAACCAATATATTGACGAACAAAACCACAAGAACAGTGAAGTGTCCATGTAGAAACCACGTATGTGAAATGAGAGAGTAACGAGGTAGACGTGGGTTGGAGGGTGGGGGGAACAGAGGGTGACCAGGAGTTCTGGTGACATAGTGGTTACTCATTTGGCTGCTAGCTTCTAGGCCAGTAGTTCTAAACCACCTGTGGCTTCTCTGGAAAAAGCCAGCGCTTTCTGATCATGAAGAATTACAAACTGGGAAAGTTACAGGGCAATCCTGCCCTGTCCTAGAGGGTCACCGGGCGTCAGCACCCACTTGATGGCATTGAGCTCTTTGCTGTTGTGGTTGACTTGAGTGAAGGGAGGACTGAGAAACGTAGAGAAGCCTGAGAATTATTATCTGAAGAGGTGAAGAGCTAGCCTTCGGAAGAGTGAGTAAACAATCCATTAAAATTATAATATGGAAACAGTACATAGGATTTCTCAGGAGTTGCATTTTGAACGAACATTTTTTTTTTTTTTGGCATCACTGCTCTCCGGTGGTGGGGGTAGGAGGCCCAGCCCCACTACTGGAATTGAACCTCCATCCCAGTGGGCCGCAGTCCCGTGCACAACCACTACGCCACCGGGACTCAGCGCTTGAACCAACATTTAATTAAAATATAGTTTTCATATTTAGTGTGTCTTAAGGAGCCCTGATCGGCAGTTGCATTTTGGACTGCTAACTGCAAGGTTAGCAGTTTGAAACCACAAGCCGTGAACAGGGAGAAAGAAGGGACTTTCTTCTCTCATGAAGAGCTAAAGTCTCAGAAAATCATAGGGGCAGTTCTACACTGTTCAATATATAATGCATGCTGCTGTGAGTTGACATCTATTAGATGGCAGTAAGTAAAAGCCTATCTTAAATTTCCCCTTAAATATGATTCAATCTGTGATTTGTTTTCCAATGAGTGCTACTGCAAACATTTGAACCATCCCTGTTGACATCAAATTTCTCAAAGGAATTCAATAGAATATATATATATAGAGAAGGATATATATATATATATCCTTCTCTGTGCCTGATAAAGATGCACATCCTTTTCCAGGCAGATCATAGGACTGATCAAAGTGAAGGATGCCTGTCTATTGGTGAAAATGACAATAGTTAGGCCAAACTCTTTCCAATATGATTTTTTTAGGATCTCAGTTGAGACTTGGCTGAAATGATGGTTAAAAACACTACCATTGGCTGAGCCCCGGTGACGCAAGTGGTTGAGTGCAGGACTGTGGCCCGTGGGCTTGGTGCTTCAAATCCAGCTGCAGCTCTCAGGAGCAGCACTGGGTAATGCCCACGACCACCAGAGGCAGTGATGCGCGCCCGCCCCCCCGCCCCCCGCCAAAGAAAAACACTATCATTGACAGAAAGTGCTTTGAAGAACTATTGCCAAAAGAATTTTTGATTGTCTTATATGTTCTTGAATGAAAATTTGATGTATGAGCTTTCTTTCTAAAATCTCTGATCAGATTTTTGTCCACACATCCTCTTACATAAAGGTCATAGGGAGGAGATGAGCTAGTCAGAGTAGTGTAGTAATGATGAAACATACAACTTTCTTTTAGTTCTTTAATGTTTCCTCCCCCCACTATCATGATTCCAATTCCACCTTACAAAGCCAGCTAGACCAGAGGATGTACATTGGTGCAGATAGGAACCGGAAACCCAGGGAAGCCAGGACAGATCATCCCTTTAGGCAGTGATGAGGTTGGTGATAGCGGGAAGATAGGGAAGAAAGGATGAACAGATTGCAAGGATCTCCACCTGACCAAAACATGGGGACAGACAACAGAAAAGTGGGTGAAGGGGGGCATCAGAGTAAGACATGACAAAGTAATAGCAATTTCTAAATTATCAGAGGTTCACAGTGAAGTGGGTAGAGAGGGAGGGGAAAAATAAGGAGCCGATATCAAGCACTCAAGTTCAAAGCAAATGTTTTGAGAATGGTGGTGGCAACAAGTGTGCAAATGTGCTTGACACAATGAATGTATGTATGGATTGTGCTAAGAGTTGTACAAGTCCCCAGTATAATGATAAAAAGTTTTTTTTTCCACACGGTAACACTGATATCCGAAACTGAACTATTATCTGAATTATGTATTTTTTTATTCATTATTATCATTGAATCCAAGTTTTAGTACATTTTAGTAGATTTGACATTCAATAGAAGAAAGATTATTATGCTAAAATATATTCATTCTTTTTTCTTTATTATATAGTTTTCTCTTTTATAAATCAGTATCTTTAACCTTTTTTCTTTTCACAGGGAGTTATTAAAAATGAAAGTCTTACCATATATTAAGGGAGCTCTGTTTCAAGACAATATGACTATAAAATCTATCTTCATCTCTAGAGAAGGTAATGAATTAATATAAGTGCCTTCATAATAGTCTTTCACCCTTGCGCTTCCTTGTAAAAAAGTGGGACTCTACAGAAGATATATTTTAGCAAAATTGTTGGTGAATTATGAGGAGGAAAGACATTTATTTTAAGAATCACAAGCATTTAAATATTTATTGAGAAATAGAATCTTGTTCAATGATGATACTACTGTCTTTCCATCAGCAATGTCTGATATCAGTCTTAGCAAGAAGAATATGGTGAATTTTTAAAATGTCAAATTATTATGATTTTTTTCAGTCATTCTGGAAGCTTTTTCCACTAATGTCAAGTAGTCTAGATTTTATTAAAACAGAGAAAATGTTATAAAAGTAATATAAAGATAAAAAAATAAAAGTAGATTTCAGGGACCTCTAAAATTCATGTCAATGAGAAAGAATCATTCTCCTAATCTATTGGGTACATTTATGAAACCAAAATTAAAGGAGCGAAAATCGGCACAAAAATTTAGTTTCTTGGGGCTGTGCAAATAACCTTGTCAGCATACTGACCCACTGACTCCATTTTAAAGCAATGAGTTATACAATTTTCTGTTTGCATTAGTTATAGCTAGTCACACTGGCTGGCATGCCAGATTTTAAAAACAGGCTTAGAATTTCATTTGAGGCTTATTTAGCTATTAAGAAATGTGCTATATATAATTATATATTTAACTATTAAGAGATGTGACATATATATATATATATATATATATATATATATATATATATATATATAAAGAGAGCGTGAGAGAGTATTTTGAAGTCAAATTATGTAAAAACTATAAGGAAATAGCTTTTCTTCAAATTAGAGGTCATTTAGAAAACTATAAATACAGGAGAAGACTTAAGCTGTGATTGTTAGATTAAAATAATTAGTTATAGGAAAATACTCTCCCCTCTCTAAACCCATTTCTGTTGAATTGTACAGCTTAAAGCAACCCTTTCAGATTAAGTAGAACTACCTTAAATAACTTCCAATAAACTTTATTGTTCTTAATCAAGAGAGTATCAACATAATCGTCCAATCTGTGAGCTGAACAAATAGTTTGGGATGCCAAATAATATGCAGAATAATGTGGCACTGGGATTGAAGAAAGAGTCATTAAAACTCGGTGGGATGTAGATGACACAGCTTTGCCTGCTGAAAGTACAGAAGACTATAAGCACTTACTGAGGAAGAACAGAGATTACAGACTTTACTATGGATTACATCTTTTAGTACTTTATAGAAAAATCCTCACAAAGGAACTAATGGCAGTCTCGTGATAAATGGGAGAAATGTTGACGTTGTGAATATTCATTTTACTTGCTTTCACAAACAACACCCATGGAAGCAGTAGTGAAGAAACCAAACTTTGTACTCGGTAAAGAACAAAGATAACACTTTGAAGATGAAGGTGCCTTATGTCCAAAGCAATGGGACTTTTAATTACTTTATTTGCATGTGAACTTTCTGCAACAACTAAAGAAGACTGAAGAGGAATTGGTGCACGTGGATTATGATGTAGGTTAAGAATATTAATTATACTGGCTGAGCCCCAGTGGCATAGTGGTTGTGTGCGGGACTGTGGCCCACTGCGATGGAGGTTCAATTCCAGTTCACAGGAGCAAAGGCTGGGCCTCCTACTCCCACCACCTGAGGGCAGTGATGCCTAAAAATATATATATATATAAATAAAAAAAAGAATATTAACTATACCATGATATTACAGAAAGAAGAAACTAAGCCATCTTGAAAAAAGTGATGGCACAATACTGCTTGATGTGATTGGATGATGCAATGACATGACATTTGTTTTAATACTCAAGTAATAATAACAAAAACAGCAACAAAAAATCTCCCACACAAATCCAGGAACGGGTGTTGAGTTCACACAAAATCCTAGCTCCCATGAAAGAAAAATTAATTCTTACATTATGGCCTTGCTTCATACTCACCCTCAGGAAGGGAACCCAGAAGAGACCAATGGGATTGTGAAGCATGTAATCTGAAGTCAAAGAATGGATTGGGATCAGAGTTTACTATGTGAGAATCTGGCTTGCAGAAGCCTATGGATGGAGCCCAACATCCATTGTGGAACTACATAGGAGTTCTGGTGAATTCCTTCTATCCACAATTGAGAGATAGGAGGAAAGTGGTTACTAAACAGAGTGCATTTGAGAAATGAATATAGAGGATCAAAGGCATACATTTGACCTGAGCAGTTAAAACTTTGTTAGCTGATCCCCCTTATGAAGCATGCTGGACTTGATCTGGTTTCCAGTTTTTTCTATATTTTTGTTTTGTTTATACATAGTAGGGTGTACCTTAGAGGTGTTAGGTCATTGGGGTTTCACCCTCCTGATGTTGTGCTACATGTTCTTTCATTTTTTGGTACATGAAACCCAGGGTTTATGACCCCATATAAAGAGCAAGAGAAATAAGGGTTTCAGGGTAGGGGGCAGAGTGATGGTGACAGGGTCAAGGGAAGATGATGTTAAGAAGTCTATGTAGAATAGGAATGTTTGGAAACTGACTGTGGTAGTAAGTATACAATCTTCTGGACATGTTTGAACTATGGAATGATATGATATATGTGTTAATTCCCAGTTAATAATAAAACAAAATAATTGTTGAAAAAAGTACAGCTAGAATGCACCTTAGAAATCAGGATAGTGAGATGTTGTCTTAAATATTTGGACAGGTTATTTGGAAGGACTAGTCCCTGGAAAAAGACACCGTACTTAGTAAAGAGTATACCGCAAAGAGAAAGATGCTGAACAGATTGCATTGACGTGGTGGCTTCAGCAATGCACTCAAACACCAAGAAGATGGAGTAGGTTGTTCTATTGCATATTGGGTCACTGTCTGAACTAGCTTGAAGGAACCTAGTAGCTAGAATAGCTATCTTTAGGGAAATAGACTGCCACTATCTTTCTCCCATAGAGCAACAGTTGTGTTGGAACCATGAAACTTTCATTCGATTGTTTAGTAACTAGCTACAGCATCACCAGGTCTCCTACTAAGAGACGGCCAAAGCAAGTCCCCCACCATTTATTTGATTCCCATTAAAGTTTATGAAACTGCAAATCTTTACTTCAACAGACAGCCTAATCTTCCTCCCACAATGCTACCGGTGAGCTTGAACAAAGGATAGTGCAGTTAGCAGTCCACGCCACCACCAGAGCTTTTATTAGGAAGACGGTGCTTCATAATTACAATCTGGATCAAGGGTGGTTCAATCGCATGGAAAGCGGCATGTTATGACATAGCATATAGTATGGCATAAGGGTAGAGAGCAAAGTCAGCTTGTGGCAGACCAAAGCAAATTGAAAGGAGGACATTCCATGTGACCTCAAATGACTTCTTGAAGAAAATTTTTATCACCTATAAAGTGGAAAATGGCGTAATCTTAGAGGTTATATGTGTTAGTGTATGTAAAATAGTAGTAAATACTATATTTTAATAATAAAGTAAGTTAAGAGTGCAGGTAATATTAGAGGGACAAAATACATTATTTGGAAGCTTAAAGATACTTGTCATATAGTCTACAGAATTGAAATAATGTCCAATAGAGAACTAGAGAAAAATATTATCATAATAGTTTTGAAATTTTAGATGAAATTCAGAGACCTAGCAATTAAAATTTTCTTCTTTAAATCACTCCACCAACATTTATTTAATAATATACTATAGGAACTGGGGATATAACAATAAAGAAAGTGCTCTGTGGAATTACTGATCTAATATACAAGACCCAGACAAAATATCCAATAGACTAGAATAATAACTAAGGATAGAATGTAACACAAATAATGAGATTATATTGTGTCAGTAATTAGGATGGGGAGTGAAAATATAGAACACGTTGAAATGATTTTTCCATGAAAGGTTCTGAAAAAGTAACTTTTAAAAATAAAGATCTGGAGGAAGTGATGGATCAAGCCATGCAAATATCTGAAGGAAACCATACCCAAGACAGAGGAAACAGCTATTAGAAAGATACTGTGAGGGGAATGTGCTGATATGTTTGATATGCTTATTGTATTTTGGGGGGACTAGAAGACATGAAGTAATATATAAATAAATATAATATATGGCATCTAACACAATTAAAAAACTAGGAAATGTCAAAGAATACACAAGTTACTAAACCAATTAAGCAGAGTTGCATAGAACAAGGTTAGCATGCAAAAATCAATTATATTTATATACATCAACAATTAATCAAAAAAGGAAATAAAGAAAGCAATTCCTTTTGTGATATCATCTAAAAGATCAAAGGATGTAGGAATACATTTTAAGTATGCCGGCAATAGACTTGCACATTGAAAACTACAAAGTATTTCTGTGGAAATAAGAAACTCACAAAAAATTTAAAGGACATTTCTTGTTTGTGAGTTAAAAATCACTGCCAATGATTCAATTCCAACTCATAGCACCTTCACATAACCTCACAGTAGAACTGTCCCATAGGGTTTCTGGGACTGATTCCTCGAAAAGCAGATGGGTTCTTTATGCAATAGAGTGATGATGGGGTTGCACCTCAAGCTTTGAGCTTCAAAGCTTCGTGTTTAGCCCACAGCACCACTAGGATTCCAGTGACTAGTGATATTGAAGCTAGAAAACTTAATGTTGTTGATGTATCAATACCTCTGAGAGGAATCTATGAGTTTCATACAGCCCTCATTAAAATTTTAACCATCTTTTTTGCCCTGGATAATGGAAAAACGGGACTTCAAATTTACATAGAGCTGCAAGGGCAGAAGCCAAAGCAATCTGGAAATAAAAGACCGACAAATGTGGCAACAATGAGGTATGCAACTTTCCTCTAGCTCTCAAGTGCTCCCTGCCACTCACTACCACGATCCCAATTCTACCTTACAAATACTGCTAGACCAGGGGATGTACACAGGAGCCGGGAACATGGGAAATTCAGTATAGATGATCCCTTCAGAACAAGTGGTGGAATTAGAGATATCAGGAGGGTGGAGTGGAAGAGGGAAACCAGTTGCAGGGGTCTACATATTACCTCCTCTCTCAGATACAGACAACAGGAAAGTGGGTGAAGGGACACATCAGACAGAGTGTGATATGAAAAAGTAATAACAATGTGTAAATTATTAAGGGTTCTTGGGGGAGGGGGGAGTGAGGAGGGAGAGAAAAATGGGGAGTTGGTACTGGGGGCCTAAGTGGAGGGAGCATGTTTTGGGGGTGATAATGGCAACAGGTGTGCAAATGTGGTATGCATACCATACATGTATGTATTGATTATGATGGGGGTTGTATGAGCCCCCAATAAAATGATTTATAAAGAAAAGATCAACAAATGATACATACTTCCTGATTCATAAAGCACTATGAAACTATAGTAATCAAAGCAATATGGTATCTCCTATAGAAAAATGGAATAAAATTGAAAGTCTAGAAATAATCTCACACATTTATTGGTAATTGATTTTCAACAAGTGTGCCAAGTTCATTCAATGACTGAAGAATACTCTCATTAATAAGATTACAAGATCTCATGCAAAATAATGAATTTTCACTCATACCTTAAGAGTTGGCTCCCTCAACTGGATCAACAACCTAAATGTAAAGTCTAAAACCATACATTCCTTCGAAGAAAATATAAGGGTAAAACTCGAGAAACTTTTTATTTGTGGCATCACTGCCCTGGTGGGAGTTGGAAGACCATCCTTGCTCCTGCTGCTAGATTTGAACAACCCTGTGGGCCGCAGTCCTGAACACAACCACTAGGCCACCAGGGCTCAGCCGACTTGAGAAACCTATGTTTAGCAACAAGTCCTTTGAAAGGAAACCAAAAGCATGACCTACAAAAGAAAAAAATAGATACATTAGACTTTATCAAAATGAAAATTCATAATGCATCAAAAAGCTGTGTTCAAAGGTAGGGAGAGGACTTAAAAGACCAAGGAAAATATTTGCGAACCACATGTCTGATAAGGGTTTAAGATGTGGAACATGTATAGAACATATAATTTATATAAAGAATTTAAATAAGAAGGTAGCGATAAGAAAGAAAAAACAAGAATACACATCTCACTGAAGAATATGTACAAATAGCATAAGTGGTGTACAAAGATGCACAATTTCATTAGTAATTAGGAAACCTCAAGTCAAATCAAATCGTTAAAGAGATACCACTGGTTGCCACTAGCCACAATGAACAAGCCTCACAATGGTACTGAAGGCCAGAGTAGAACTGTCCTTGATATTTCTGAGACTGCTTATATCTCATTAAGTCATCTTTGAATCACCATACTAATTTGGCAAATCCTGCAAAATTCAAATACAATTATCTCCTAACTTTAGATATTTAGATTATTTTCATTAACTAATTCATGCAAAATATTGATGCATGAACATCTATGCACATACATACACTTGTCAAACTTTGTTCTGAGCATAAATTCCTAGAATTAGAATTACTAAGTGTAAAATTATAAATACTTATTAAGCCACAGATGTAAATAATAAAATTGTTTTCCAATAAATTAAAACCCATTTTGAATCCTACCAGGAAATTTGAGACTTTCTACTTCACTCTTTATAATAATGTGCATAGTCATTAAATCCTTATCAATTTGATAGAAGACATGCTTTCACCTTACATTTTCATATGTATGCAAACCATTCTTACTGAGTATTTTTTTTATATATGTATCTGCAAGGACAGTTAACCTGTCAATTAACTGTTGAAATAAAATATTCTGTGTACACCTAATGAATATCAGCAGAAGATTACCTGATATATTACTGGAATATGAGGCCCTTGAGTTGAAAGACATTTAAAATGAAATTGGGGAAGAGCTACTTCATCAACGTAGAGTCAATCTTAATTACTCAAATGGAACATGAATGGAGTAAAACTTTAGGGAGATCCCCGGTGGCACAGTGTGTGAATTAGACAAGCAAACACAAAGTTAGCAGGTAAACTCACCAGTTACTCTGTTGGGAAAAAAATTAGGATGTATGTTTCTGTTAATATTTACAATCTTGGGATCCTACAAGGGCAGTTTTACTCTGTTCTATAGGGTCTTTATGATTCAAAATTGAGTTGGTGGCAGCAGAAAAATTTTGGTAAAGTTTTGGAAGCCTTCATATGTTGATGTGGCATATCTCAAAATGAGAAACACAGCTCTAAGCCTCCATTAATAACTGTAATATGGAATGTAGAAGTATGGAGCCAGGAAAATTAGAAGTCATCAAAACTAAAATGGAACAAAAGAAGATCAATATTCTAAACATTCAAGTTTAGAAAGTTGCTGATACTAGCTACATAATCACATCATTTAGTTTGCTAGCATTATGCATTGTAATAAGCTGCTTCATATTTATCATCAAAAAGAACATGTCAATATCTTTCATGATCCAATGCTATTAATATAGGAAAACATTTATATGCAATGAGAAATACCATATAATAGGACCATTATTCAAATTTCACACAACCAGTAAGGAAAATGATTAAGAAATTAAAGGCTTTTACCAACTTCTGCATTCTGAAATTGAAAAAGCATGCAATCAAGTTGTATTGATAACCACTGATGATGAGAATGCCAGAGTTGGAAAAAAATAAAAAAATGGTAGCCGCAAAATGTGACTTTGATGATGGGAACTGCACTAATGTTCACATGATAGAACTTTGCTGAGCTTACTTGTCTAAGACACCTTTTTAAAACAAAACAACACCAGCAATTATAATACTGGTTTACTGCACTCCGTGGCAGAGGAAGCAAAAAGACTATAGTTATGGAAATAAAAATTAGATAAGCTCAGTATTTTCAGTCAAAACAAGATCAAGTACAGAACAAACCATTCATCAATTACCCATATATAAGTTAAAGTTGAAGCTAAAAGGAAAGTTAAAACAAGTCCACAAAAGTTAATGTAAGACTTCGGGAATATCCCATCTGAATTTAGAAACCATCTCAAACATACATTTGATGCATTGAACATGAATAACTAAGTCACCATCATACATGAAGAAGATAAGCGATCTTTAAACAGACAAGAAATAAAAAAACAAAATGTGTGCCAGAAGAGACAGAAAACTGTTTTTGAATGTACAGTAACTAAAGAGAACAACAATAGCAATACCCTGATGGTGTAGCAGGCTGCAGGTTGGACTGCCAACTGCAAGACTCGCAGTCTGAAACCACGAGCCTCACCTCAAGAGAAAGAAGAGGCTTTTGATTTCTGTAAAGGTTTGCAGTCACAGAAACCCATAAGAACAATTATATTTTGTCTTATGAGTTGGAATCAGCACAATGGTGCTATTTGGTTAAAGTGAACAGAAAAAAAAATGAAGTAAAAGTTGACCAGGAGATTCCAAAAGGTGTTTCCAATCAGAAGACAAAGCATCTGAGTTTCTCTGGCTATCCAAAGAGAATAGAGACCTCAACTCCACATCAATCACAGACCAACGTCTGTGAAACAGAGGGAAGACATGCAGTATTTGTGGGACCGTAAGACATACTTTTGTTTCCCCTAAAGTGGGGAAGAACGAGGGTGCATCTTACGGTCTGAAGGTGTGGTTCTCCCAGAACATTTGTTTATGATCTCATGTGCCTGCTTACAGTCGGCTGCTGTTTGCATGCTGTGGATTGCTGTTTGTTGGGGGTAAGTTCTGCCTCTTAGAGTGTCAATGTTAGGTCACAGGATGGGCACAGTGCACGCCTCCTTTCATTTGTTAATGAAAGTGATTATGGCTCTTAACATCCCTGTTGACTCTGTGCTGTTAAATATGACTGTATTTTGCTTTATTTTAATACATATTTTAAGATACTGGTACTATTTGGTTCATGATTTTTTTCTCATTTTCCTGCTCTAAAAACTGGGTGCAGCTTATGGTCAGGCGCATCTTATGGTCCAAAAAATTATGGTTCCTCTAAACTTCAATATTATTTACTCTGACTGCATCCATCTTTACTATGGCACCTTAATTTTCTTCTGGGTTTGATAATCCTTTGAAATAGCTACACAGAACAAAAGACAATACTCAAAGTTATGAGGGATTGTTAAGCATGGTAGCAAGTTACAAGTCAGGACCAGAAATATTAAAGGTACAGTTTCTAGCTTCCAGAATGCTATCTTAGCTCTGCCTACCAGCTTCCTCCTTCTGCCACATTGTCCTAGGACCTCTACCCCGCCAGGCAATTATTACAAATCTCCTTTAATACTGTTAAATGTCCAAAGGGTATTCCACATTTCACCCCAGCCTGCCGTTCTACCATTCTCAGTTTCATTCATTCTGTGGTCTGGAAAACCTGCCCTTTGTCTCATGCTCTTGTCTCAGCCCTGCTGCCTCTACTGCTACACATATCATCTGCTGAAATCTTAGACATATTCCACTTGTGTTAGTGTGGGAAAACTAGAAAAACAAATCCATAAGCACACATATGTGTATAAGAAAGAGTTTTATATACAAGAGCAATTGTACATTGAGAAAACATCCCAACCCAGTTCAGTCCAATGTGAAAAGTTTGACATTAGCCCAATGTGAAAAGTTTGACATTAGCCCATATGTTCCATACCAGTCTACAAAGTCTTTTTCAAACTCATGAAGCATGTGCAAACATGACGATCGCAGGCCAGTGGATAGAGTCTTAAGTATCCAGTGGCAGTAGACACATCTCAGCACTGGAAGGGGTCTCCTCAATTCTCCTCTAATTTCCAGGACTTAGGGTCTATCAGCATGTTGCCATGTGTCTTGTCAGTTGCAATGTCTCCCAGGGACTGTCTTGTGTCTTTTCAGGAGAGCATCTCCAAGGAGGGGGAAATCTCACAGAATTCTCAGAAATCCCAGAATTCTCAAGAGAAAACCATTCCCACACAGAGGTCTCATTGACTATCTCCAGATTTACAGACTAGACTCCACCTCTACACACCCAATCCTGATTACATGACTGCCCCACCACTGAAAGCTCTTCTTTCTTGATGGTCATGAGATTGCCCCCTTCTTATAAATGAGATAACTCACTTTATAATATAAAGTATAAATTTTAAATCCAGTGAAATGACAAAACTGACCAATGGTTATGCTAGTGATTCATACACCCTATTTTCATGCTACCTCATTGTCATTTGGTGGGGGTTACAAAGACTAAGTATAACTAAGTCATATCAAGTAATTCAACTACACCAAAAGCATGACAGTGTCTCAAGCTTAAAGAACTGAAGAATAAATTCAAGACACAGGTTTCATTCCTGAAGATTTCTATAAGCAAATTATTGAAGGATATAGCAAGCCTCAAAAGCAGCTAGAAAGAATGAAATAATAATACCAAACAGAATTGATAAAATTCCAAGAATTTCAGGAGGTAACATATAAGTAAGAACCAATGGTATAAAATATATTCAATGCATGCTATAGATGTTTAAAAACAAGGCTCCAAAGAATAGACAGAATGCCAATTGTGATTCTTGTTGCTGTTTGGTGTCATACAGTACAACAAAATGAACCATTGCCCAGGCGTGTGCCATATTCACAATTGTTGCTATGCATTGTTCCTGTCAGTGAGTCAATCAATCTCTTGGAAGGTCTTTCTCTCTTTCACGTTTCCCCTCCCATGGTGTCGTGGTTACACACTGAACTTCCAAGAACAAAGTCAGTAGTTCAAACTCAACAGCGGCTTCAAGAGAGAAAGACGAGGTTTTCTACTCTCTTAATGAGTTACCTTCTCAGAAGCCCACGGAAGCAGTTCTACCCTGCCCAATAGGGTTGCTATAAATCAGAATTAATTCCATGGTAGTGAGTTTTTCTTCTTTATCAAGGCTTATGTCCTTTTCCAAGGATTACTGTATTCTGATAACATGTCCAAATTACATTAAACAAAGTCTTCCAATTTTTTCTTCTAAAGAGCATCCTGGCTGTATTTTTTTCCAAGATAAATATGCTTTTTCTTTCAGGAGTCCATGGTTCTTTCAACATTCTTTATCAGCACCATATTACAATACATAGATTCATCGTATGTCTTCCTTTTTCAATGTTCAACTTTCACATTCATAAGAGGTGATTGAAAATATCATGGCTTGAATCGGACACATCTTAATCCTCAAAGTAGCATCCTATTCTTTCACACTTTGAAGTGATCTTGTGCAGCATATTTGCCCAAAGTAAATCTTGATTTCTTGACTGCTGTTTCAATGATAGTGGATCCAAGCAAAATAAAATTCTTAAAAACTTCAATCTTTTCTTCATCTATCATGATGTTATCTATTGGTCCACTTGTGAGGATTTTGGTTGCCTTTACTTTGAACAGTAATCCATACTGAACACTGAAATCCTTGATCTTCACCTCAAAATGTTTCAAGCCCTCCTTACTTTCAGCAAGCAAGATTGTGTTAGCTGTATATCACAGATTGTTAATAAGCCTTCCTTCAATCTTGATGCTGAATTCTTCGTCACCTAATCCAGCTTATCTGATTATTTCTTCAGCTGACAGATTAAATAAATATGTAAGAGGATATAACCATGACACACCTTTCCTAATTTTAAACAGTGTGCTTTTCCCTTGTACTGCTCATGTGATGTCCTCTTTATCCATACACAAGTTCTGTGGGAGGACAACGAAGTGTTCTGAAGTGCCCTTTCTTCCTAACCCATCCATAGTATGATATGATACACATAATCAAGTATAGTTGCGTAGTCAATAAAACACAAGTAAACATCCTTCTAGCATTCTGCTTTCAGCCAAAAGCCATCTGACATCAGGAATGTTATTGCTTGTCACACGTGCTTTTCTGAATCTGGTTGACAACTTCCTGTCAATGTATTCTTGCAGCTATATTTAGATGTCCTTCAATTTTACTTCCATGTGATATCAGTGATATTGTGCTATCATTTGAGCATTCTGTTGGGTCACCTTTCTTTGGAATGTGTACAAATATGAATGTCTTCTAGTTGGTTGGTCAAGCAGTTGTCTTCCAAAAAATTTTAGCATCGGTTAGAGAGGATTTTTAGTGATTCTTCAGCTTGTTGAAATATTTCAATTGGTATTCAGTCAATTCCTGAAGTTGAGTTGTTTTATATTTAGTAGTTGGATTATCTACTAGTACATTTTGTTTTTATCTCATTTGAATGTTTATTTTTCTCTTATTGAAAATATTTAGTAGATAGAAGGTTTTAAAAGAATTATCCCATGAGTTAGTCCGGGTAGACTAGAGGAACAAATTTCAGAGACATGCATATAGGTATAAGGTAAGGGTTTATATACAAAAGAAATGTGACCCTAAAAAGGCATCCCAATCCAGTCCAGTGCAAAGTCATAAGTCCAATAATAACCCATATGCCAGAAATCAGTCTATAAAGTCTGCTTCTGACTCAGGAAGTCACAGGCTAGTGGGTGCAGAAGTCTGGTGCTGGCAGGGGTCTCCCCATGGCTCCTCGCTTCCAGGGCTCAGGTCTATCATCAGCATGCCACTCCAGCTTCAGAGGTCTGTCTTCATCAGGGCAAAGCTGTGTGGTCTCTCCACTGGCTATTCCAGCCTCCCAGCCACTGCCGTTCTGTATTGCCTGTGGTTAATCATCTCTCAAACTAACTCCCAACAACTGGGGAAGATAGCTTCTCATCTTCATGAAGGAAATACCGCGAGATTTCCCTGGAGTCTCAGTGAAAGCCATGCCCACATAGAGGCCTCATCGGCTACTCAATGGCTTTCTCCTGATTAACAGGCCAGACTCCACCCCTACATTTCAATTATAAAATTAACATAAGCACATGGCTGCCACATCCCATTAATACATTTACCGATATATGTTATTCATAGTTTTCTGTTTGATTTGTGTGTATGTTTGCAAAGATGTGTCCTTTCCCCCAAAAAACATGTGTTTAAAGATCTTTTCAACAATGTAAATTTTTTTGAGATCCTACTAGTCAAACTTTCCTGTGATGACTTTTTACTATGTTATGGTCAAAAAGTCTGTCTAGTTCAATAACTGATACAAATTGGCTGATTTCTTTGTCACTACTCTATTCTAATATTCTTTTGGAATTTGTTCTGACACAAACTCATACTTACCTCAGTTTTTTTAAATTGAACACAGTGACATCAAGAAAGAATTCTAACACAACATTTACTGATTTACCATTTATTTCTGTACACGTGTCTCTGAGTAAAATAAAGAAAATGGTGCAGTTGGAAAGTTTTCTCCTAAACCATCACATTTCCACTACTAGTTATAGACAGTATTCATTCTCACCTTTATATTCTGGAACCATTCTAAGAAGCATGTAAAATGACAATTACTTATGTGATGTTACCTGAAAATCATGGACAACCTATTGTGAAAAATTAAGCTGCCCTTCCGAAGCAAGTCTTTAAATATTATTCAGTCTTCTTATCTGTATTTGTAATCAGCTTTGAATATATGAAGCAGTTTTAAGACATTCATGTAAAAATGGAACTCAAAGATAGCAATTTTCTCACAAACTGTTTCAAGTTCTTTCTTATAGACCTGATAGACCTCCCAGGGACAGTGACAGTAAGGTATTAATTATGTTTTACTGATGAAAAAACACATGATTTGTCTGATATTCAAACTAATCATTATTGCAATTCAAAGGCTTGCGTAGCATAATACCCTAACTGACCTAAGCATTGCATGTCTTTTATTGTGGACACCACATCGAAACCGATGATAGGGTGCTCTTATTATATCTACCTGACAGATATGATAAGAAAGACTTAAACATCTAATTTAAATCACAGAACTTCTGTGCTATTCTGTTTCAAATGACCCTTTATTCAAATATTATAATCCTTTGTGCATAAAGGATTTCAGTTAAGTATTTGTTTAAACTACAGTTGACAAACTACTGTAACATTGATACTCCAAAGAATATAATGACTCACACTCAATAAATTTGTGTCTATAAAAATTAACTGTACACTTTCCTAAAGCTATGCATTATACAAAAGTTGTGCTTAAAATGTAATGAAATTTGTGGGGAAGCTAGGATTGTGATGGACTTCTCAGAACACTACAATACACAGGGAATGAGAAACTGTCAAAATTCCTAATAAGTAAGATAATAATTGGATGTTGTCATAGAAAATAGGTGAAAAATCTTGATACAAAGATAGCTTTAAAAGTGCCAGAACTATTGACAGATCTGTGAGAAACATCATGCTATGGATGACTCTAGAAGACAGGATGCTGAGTGAAATATGTTAAACACAGAGGGACAGATATTGTATAAGACTGCTGTTTAAAATATCAAGAAAAAGTGTTCTTATTAAAAGAAACGATCTTCCTTGGTTACTGAATGTGATAGGTGGAGGGGTGGAAGAAGAGGCAAAGGCCAGAGGATATACCAGTGTCATATGAGTGAAAGGGAAAATAATATTTATCAAGGGGTGATGGTCCTGGGGGAATGATGGAGCAAGACATGATGATTGGAGGTTTAATAGCTTGTTGAATGTTACACTAATGATTTGCTCTGTAAACCTCCACCTAATTCACAATAAATGATTTCTAAAAAGACATAAAGTTATCATTGATATTCAGAGTTTTGGGACAAAGACGACAGAACATCACTCAGAGTATATGGCCCAGTATAAATAGCCAAACTCAGGATAAATGTAAATAGAATATGATATCACAGTTCTTTAAGGAGCACTGCTGCCACTTGTCTGTTTCTTGTAGTGTGGTAACTCATATGTTATTGTGATACTAGAACCTATGTCGCTGGTGTGACACCGTCAATACAGTTATCCACAGTGAACAGGTGTCAACTGATCTTCCAGATTAATAGAGATGGCCTTGGCTTCACACTTTAAAGGAAGGCGCCATGGGAAACCAATATACACAATTTTGACACATTGCCTGGTACTGAGGGCTTGATGAAGTGAAAGAGAGCATTTTTAGAGATAGTGCTAGAGGATGGACCTCTTAGGTAGGAAGGTTCTCAAAATGTGACAGCATGCTGAGCCCTGGTGAGTCAGTGGTTGTGTGCAGGACTGCGACCCACAGGGTTGACGGCTCAAATCCAGCAGCAGCTTTCCAGGAGCAAGGCTGGGCTTCCTACTCCCACCAGGGCAGTGATGTGGAAAAAAATGTGAGTACAAAGCAGCTGATTTCTCAAAGTGGAGCTGAATGTGGTGAGAGGAGTTGGGTAAGGGCTGTGGAAATACAGTCTTTGGAGTTTTCATTTGCTGATGGCACACGACATAAACAGAGGCAAAAATAGAAATGTCGGCTAATCCGAAATTGGAATGTGCTAAGTATGAATTTGGGAAAACTGGAAGTGATTGTAATGTTCACTCAGAGCCATATGAAATTTGGACACTGAATAAAGATGAATAAGGAGGAATGGATTCTTTTGGATTGTGCGACTGAAGAAGAATATTGAAAGTGTGATGGACTACTAAAGAGACAAAAATCTGTCTTGGAAGGTGTAAAGCCAGCATGCTCCTCAGAGGCAAGGATTGCAAGACTTCATCGTGCATATTTGGGCCTGTTGTAAGGAGTGGCCAGCTCCTACACAAGACATCATGCTTGGTAGAGTAGAGGGGCAGTGAAGAAGAAGAAAACTCTCAAGGAGACGAATCGATGCAGCCAGTGACTCAACGAGGGGGGTCACGCCTGGAGAGAATTATGAGGATGGTGCAGGGCCAGTCAGTATCTCATTCTTTTGCGCATAAATTGCAATGAATCATAACTGACCTGATGGCACCTGATCTGATTGCATAAAGAGCAAATTTGTAATCCTTACTAGCAGTTGTATTTTGTCCTTTGGAGAACCACTGTGGCAGTCACCTCGTCTGGTGTCAATTTGAGGAGTAAGATTGTAGGGGTGGAGTCTTCCAGCCTGTCAATGTGGAGAGAGCCAATGAAACCTCTGGGTGAGAATTCTCTCTTGAGAATTCTGGGAAATGTAGTAATTTCTTCTTGGAGGCAGAGACATTATCTCTTTCTCTGTTCACTTCCTTGGAAACTTTGTACTGACAACACTCGCTGCCTGAGGACTCGACTGATAAGTCTGCCTCACTGTGAGACATCCCTAACGAGGAGCCACATAGACCTACCCTGATGCAGAAAGAAACCTGGATCTAGAGAAGCCACGTGGAGCCTCCTGCCAGCACAGAGATGTTTAAAACACAACTGCCTCCAAAGACCTTTCGCCCAGTGGCTTGCTATTGTCCTGTGTTTGACGGCATTGCATGTGTTTTGTGAGTCTGAAAAAGACTTTATAGTCTGGTATCAGACATTTTGACTAATATCAGACTTGTGGGCTAGGACTGGACTGTGTGCGGATGCTTTCTCAATGTCCAAATCCTCTTGTATATAAACCTCTTTCTTTTTTTTTCCTCTTCCTAAACCTCTTACTTATATACATAAGAGTTTCTATGGATTTGTTTCTCTAGTTTACCAAGACTAATACCCACTATGAGTCAGAATAGACTAGGTAGCAATGTCATTTTAGGGCATCTGTCTCTCCCTGTCATTGAGTCAATGCCAATCATAGAGTCCTTATAGGACTCTATAAGGTACCCCTTATAGAGCTCCTGTTGAGTTTCTGAGACTATGTTTATGGGATAGAAAGCCTCATCTTTTTCCCTTTAAGGGTGTGGAAGTCATATACAAAGTTATACCACCACAACTTTGTTCTATAATTTTTCTATCTAGAATTTTTTTATGGTTAATTCACTGCAGAAGTTAGCAAACCTGATTCTTTTGATCTATTTCTCCCTAAATTGATCAAGCTGTTCTGCTGAGCATGTTGGCCAAGCGCTCTGTTTCACAGTGCTTTTTCCACAGTTCAGGTGTCGTGGTCATGTGCACATGTTAATTTCATGATTGAGATGTCAGGGTGGAGTCTAGCATGTTAATCTGTAGATAGCCATTGAGGAACCAATGAGGTCTTTGTGTGGGCATGGCTTTCTCCTGAGACTTCTGGGAAATCTCGCGATATTTCCCTTGTGGAGTTGAGAACCTATCTCCCAGTTGTTGGGAGTTAGTCTGAGAGACAATTAATCACGGACAAGACAAGATGGCAGTGTCTGAGGAGGCAGAGAAGCCACACGGCTTTGCCCTGATGGAGCCAGACCTCTGAAGCTGGAGAGGCCACATGGAGAGCCCTGCCAGCAATGAATTGCGTGTGCCACCACTGGATGCTGTTGATGAACCCTGAGCCCTGGAAGCGAGGGGCCATGGGAGACTCCTGCCAGCACCAGGATTCTGCACCCACTGACCTGTGACTTCATGAGTCAGAAGGAGACATTATAGACTGGTATCAGGTACATGGGCTAATATCAGACTTATGACTTTGAACTGGATTGAGTTTGGATGATTTATCATTGTTCCATTCCTTTTACATACAAACCCTTTCCTTATATCCATATGCTTGTCTCTGAAATTTGTTTCTCTAGTCTGCCTGGACGAACACACAACACCAAGTATTAGGAAGCCGTGAGGCTATCCAACCAGTCAAAAGGGGAAAGAAAGAGCTACTCACTTGTTTTCTGAGATCTTATGTTTAGGTTGATCTCATAGAGGTGTTTACCATTTCCTTTCACACCTTACTACCAAAATTCAATTTCATGACCACACATAATAAAATGGAGGTTAGAAAATATGATCAAGCCAGCTTTGTATACAACAAGAAGAAAACAACATGGATTTTGACCACATCAATAGTTTATGCTGAAAAAAATTCCATTAAGATTCTGATTGTATTGCAAAACAAATTTGATGGCCACTGATAGATGACAAGACTTTTTAAAAAATAGATACATTTATATATGATTTATTTTTTTATAAATTATGAGATAATTTGATGGCAAAAAGATAACAAAGAGGGATAGGAGTAAGAATGACAATAATAATTATTGCTGACATGCATGGAAGCCTAAAAATGGAATTTTTCATAAATATTTTATATGCTCTTTTCTTTTTTTTCCACTTTCATCTCATCTTAGTGAAAAGGGGTACCTGCATGAACCCCACAGAGGCATCTCTGACCTCCACTGATTACCCTGGAAGAATCCAAATCCACAGAAGCATAAGGCTAATTGGCAGAAGGCAGGGGTCACTCTGTAACTCTCTTTATTTACCTCTCTGACAGCCACCCTTCTTCTCACAGCACTCTACTTTTCTGCAGGATTCAGTAATCCATCTTAACAGTTACACAAAACTCACAGTGATCAGAATTCAGGAGGCTTATTAAGGAAGTCAGCAGAGTATCATAAACCAGAATCAGGAAACAGTAAAGCTACAGTCAGTCACTGGTCCACAGCCAACACTTCTCCTCAATCGAGTATCTCTCTGGTCTTCAGCTTCTCAACCACACAATCCCTTAGCATCTGCCTCCCTGGCCAAGACCTCGGTCTCCTGCTCTGCCTTACAGTCTCACAGCCTCAGCACTGCTCCTTTGTGCCACGTCATGGGCTCCTTGTCTCAGCAGTATCCGCCCCCAACCCCCATCATTTTTATTGGCACCTAATTGACATATCATACACTTGAGGACTTCCTTTGTTCAATCATATCAAGAAAAGTTGTATAATTGCCTCATATATCTTAGAGCATTGAGCCCTACCCCCAGGCTTCCATCACCTTTAAAATGGCAGTATAATCATACTCTGCTCTGGTATTCCTCCTCCACCTCTCGTCTTCATTATTTACTCTCCAAATCTCCTTTCCTTTACTGTCACCACCACCCCCTTGTATCAGCTGTTGTCTGAATACATAGCCTCCTCCGTGCTTCACACTTGGGAAACGCAACAGAAAACAATGAAAAGCTAAACACCCTGAGATGGTGAGGCTGTCACAGCAGTAGAAAGTCAAAGTGCAAATAAGGTGAGAGGGAGAAGACCCCCATCAACCTTCAAAATGACAAGAAAGAAACTTCTGTTATGGAATTCCTAACAGATACTTGCACTCCGAATAATTTCAGGTCATGTCTGCAAGAAGATCAGCTTGTCAAGTATGGAGTTTTATCAGCATAATCAAGATTACAGTGGTCTCTGCCTGATAACAATGCTGTTTGGGTCTCTTCTTTGGCTAGAGCAGTTCTGCCAGTGGTCTGACCAGATACTCTGTAGATGAGTTTTGGGCTCCCCTTCCTTCCATAACCTTCTATAAATTGGGTGTTCATAATTTTAATTCTGATACCTTTCTCTTCACCATATTTGAACTTTTTAAATTGTCATCTATTGTTATTGATAGCTGAGCGCCATCTTCTTCCTTCACCACATTTTGCTGCAGCACCCTTATCTTCAGTGATCATGTCATGAAGGTGAGTATCAAGCCGGGGCATGTTGTAAGAACTAATTGTACTTAAGTTGGAGCAAGAATTTTTTGCAATCCCAGAATTAATTCTGAATCTATGCTTAATTTTTTAATTTGCTGTGACTTGGGAGTTAATACATAGGTCATATCAGTCATATCAAACAAGAAGTTAAAGACTCACATATTCAATCAGGTCAATTTTCAATATGTACAATGAATATTGAGGACAGCATTTAATGCCTAAGGTAATAATACACAACACATACATATACACACACAAAGGAATTTTGGAAATTATGGAAAATGGAATTACAAGATGATAGACTTTTTACATGAACTTTACAAAGTGGTGTGTAAGCAAGAACAACACTGAGTGCTTAGGCCAAAGAGAGTAAATCTCACATTCTGCCTGCTTCAAATTCCACTAATGCGATTCAGGCCAAAAGAAGCGATTATTCTAAACCTAAATTTCCTCATCTATTAAAATTAATGCAATGACTAACTTACAAGGTTTAACTCTTGAAAATTAATTGAAGCTATCTTTATACATTAGGTGCCCTAGTGGTGTAGTGGGTGCCATGCACATGGTTGGCAGTTCAAAAGCACCAACAACTCTAAGGAACAAAGACTAGGCTTTCTACTTCATAAAATGTTACAATGTCTCAGAAACCCACGGAGTGCTCTCTATGAGTCGGCAATACTGGATGGCAGTGATTTGGTTTTGTTTTTTGTTTGGGCGGGGAGCAGCTTATCTTTATAAATTAAGGACTTATTAGAAAGGGCGAGGTGTTTGAAGTCAGGACAATTAAGGTTTTAAATCTAGATGCTCCATCTATTATTTATGCAATATTAGACAAAGTCTTCTATTTCTCTAAGTTTTAGTTTCTTCACCCACAAAGCAGAAACAATAAGAATGTAGCATATGTGCTGCGGAAGTGGGTGTATAGCAGTGAATGTATACCTAGTACTATGTCTAGTACATTAATTCTTTGCACAAATAACCAGAGCTCGACTACAAGATGACTACCATGCTGGGTGTTTGAAATTCCACTCTGTAAAGAATAAAAGGAGTCTCTTTTTCCTTGGAGCTTACCACCTATTGTGGCAGAGTGGTGGTGGGAGACTAAAAATAAGCAAATGCTCAATTAAAAAGAAAATTCCCAATGGCAGATAGCAATCCAAAGCAAATAATCAGTAATAAATTAGAGAATGAGCTATGGTAATAAATTTGAGAATGACTTTAGGGCTACACTTTGAAGAGTAATTATATGGTTTGACTTGACAGCAGAGTAATGGAAAATCGTAAAACAGTGAACATCCCAAAGCAGGCTTGTCCAGGGAGAAGAAATAATGTTAAAGGCTCTGAGGCTGACATGAAAATGTCAATGTGGCAAAAAACCCACTCCTATCTGAACATATAGAGTCAGGGCGATGAGATGGTGAACTGTTCTCATAAAGTGGCAGAGGGCATATGGTGTTGATCAAGAAGCATGGACGCAAAAAAAAGAAAGGGGGCTGAGCCCGGTGGCATAGTGGTTGTGTGCGGGACTGCGGTCCACTGGGATGGAGGTTCAATTCCAGCAGAGGCTCCACAGGAGCAAAAGCTGGGCCTCCTACTCCCACCACCAGAGGCCAGTGACTGCCCCCCCACCCAAAAAAAAAAAAAAAGAAGAAGCACAGATCGGCAGACTTGACAGAGTAAACTGGTGCCAGCACATTGTTCCTTAGGCATTGCTCATGGATTGTCGGAGAGAGGTAAAGGAAAGAGAAGGTCCAAGAGTGAACAGGTGATTTTTGCTCTCAGCTATGTGCCGCATATCAAATTGAATGCCTAAGTAAATTTAAAAGGCAGCTCCTGTGCTATAATCATATACCCAAATGCTATTTTGAAATGAAGGTCTGATTAATGGATTTATTATTTTATTTTTCCGAGTAATTTCCCTTTCACTTTCTTTCCCCCTTTATCTTCTCAGAATCCTTGGGAACTGATGGGGTAAAATATTTACTCATTCGGTTCAAATTGCTGTGCAGGAGCTAGAGCTATTGTGGAAGCGATGTGATCAGTCTGTGGTGATTGCTGTTGCTGTTCACCGAGTATGTTCAGGCCCCTACTTACCCTATGGACAATACAAAAAAGCAACGCCCAGCCCTGCGCCATTGTCACAATTGCTATGTTTGAGCCCATCACTGTAGACATTATGTCAATCCCTCCTGATAAGAGCCTCTTTCTTTTGGACTGCCCTCTGCTTTACGAAGCCTGATGTCATTTGGTGGGAACCAGTCTTCTGATCACCATGTGCAAACTCCTTTAGATTAAGGATTGCCATCCTTTCTTCTAAGGAACATTCTGGCCACACATCTTCCAAAAAAGATTGGTTTGTTCTATTGGCAGTCCATGGTAGTAATATTGAAAGTACCCTTAGCCGTCCTTTCAATATTAAGAGTAAAGCTATATCTAAAGTTAAAAATAAAGAAGATTAAAATTTAATGGTTGCTGATTACAATACAAAGCACTAACTAAGGTTGAGACTGCTAAGGTTGTTGTGCTGGTTATATAATTGCATCTCAATTTGAAGATATATAACAGTGTAGATGAGAAATTGAATGTGTCAGTCAGGTCACACCCTGCTGGTGTACCTTCTGCACAAATTTAGTTTCTTTTTTTTATTTTAGTACATCATTCTAGTGGGGGCTCTTGCAGCTCTTTTAATAATCCATACATCAGTATGCTGCCATCATCATTTCCAAAACATTTTCTTTCAACTTGATTCCTTTGTATCAGCTTCTCTTTTCCCCTCCCTCCTTAACCCTCATCTCCTGCCTCCCTTCACCCACATATCTGTTGTTCATCCCCCTAGGTGGGGGGTGGGCCTAGGGGGGTTCTACATCAATCATTGTGATCATCCCTGCTTTCTCCCCCTTCTCCTCCCACCTTCCCTCTACACTCATGGTATCACTGTTCCCTTTATTGGTCCTGAATGGGTGATCTGTCTTGGGTTCTGTGTGTTGAGAGCTCTTATCTCTACCAGTGTACATGCTCTGGTCCATCCAGATTTGTAAGATAGAACTGGGGTCATAGTAGTGTGAGTGGAGGGGAAGCATTAAAGAACTAGAAGAATGTTATGTGTTTCCTCAGTGCTATACTGCACGCTGGCTGGTTCATTTTTCCTGTGACCTTCTATGAGGGGATGTCCAACTGTGTAGAGATGGGCTTTGGGTCTCCATTCCGACCCCCTTTGCTTGCATTGAAAAGGTTGCTTGTTTGAAGTCTTCTGATGCCTGATATCTGATCCCATTGACACCTTGTGATCAGTTGGGTGGTTGGTGTGCTTCTTCCCTCTGGGCTTTGTTGCTTCCCTGCTGGATGACTGCTTGGTTAACTTCAAACCTTTAAGGCCCCAGACACTATATCTTATAATAGCTGGACACCATCACCTTTCTTCACCACATTAGCTTATGCACCCATTTTGTCTTCTGTGACAGTGTATGAAAAGTGAGCATCACAGAATGCCAGATTATTAGGAAAAAAGTGTTCTTGTGTTTAGGAAGGAATTGAATAGAGACCCAATGTCTGTTTGCTACCTTAATACTTAACTTATCAATATATGTACATAGAGCTATATCCTTATCATTATATATTAATATATTTATATAGGTACATGCCTATGTTTATACCACTGTAACTGTCTTTTGCCTCCTAGTTCTTTCTTCTATTTCCTTCTATTTTCCCCCATCCCACTATCATGTTCAACCTTTATTTGACTCTCTGTCCCTCCTCTTGGCTACATTGCACTAGCCAAAAGTGCTCTAAAAATTTTAATGCATTCAATTGTAAAGAGGGGGGAAATAGTGGTTCTTGGATTCTCCTTTATTGATTCAAGAAGTAAGCCTTCTTTGTGCAAGCTACTACTAGCATTCTGACCCTAAGTGTTCTAGCAAAACTTCCCCCTCCCACTTTTTGATAATTGTAGACATTCAAAGGAAAAGGGCATTCCTGCCAATTTATAAGGAAGAGCTGCTAAGAGTGAAATACAGTGCAACAATGGCAGCTTCTCTTATTTTCTCTTCTTCAAATTTCCCGGAGCATTCCATGTGTGACAGGAGAAGAAAAGCGGCACCAATAAAGGAGTGATAGCGTACGCCCTGCAGGCCTCACACACCTGTAGCTGGAAAAGCCAAAGGTTGGCTCGTGCTGCGTGTCTATTGGCAAGCATCTCCTTCAAAACAGCTTTATTTTGCTGCGATGTCTCCCTCTCAAAAGCGACCTCCCAGGGATCCAATAAATACAGTAGAATTCCGTATCAGGGGGCAAAAGGGAACTGTGCTAGATAAAAATTTCTTATGATTGGAAATTGCCTCGTTAGAGCCTATTAAGGATAAACAATCATAAAACACACTAATATGAATGAATACAACCCTTTAGGACTGATATTAATTTCAATATAGCACAGTGCTCAGCTAATGACTTTTAGCAAGTTTGAATAGAGAATGAGCAAGCCCATGGGAAGCAAGCCTGCCAAAAAAAAAAAAAAAAAAAAAAACCACCCTCACTCAGCCATGAAGCAACCTGTGCTCAGAAAATGAAAATGAAGTGCTTGTCTCGTCCTGCTCATTGTAGCGCTTAACCTGCCAGAGTTGGACATTCAACTTAGATGGATAAAAATCATTCGTTCCTAACTCAGTCAGGGGTTCCGAGCTGCGTGCATCATTTTAAAATTGTAGTTTCTTTGTGGGAAAGAAATGTTTTGGGCTTGAAACTATGCACTGTATAATGTGTCTAATAAACTTCCATGTCTGCATAAATAGTATTACTATTTTACCCTGAGGTAATTCTTTGGCTCTCCAGAATTTACTATTAAGTAACTCGGCATGTAGTTTAGCAGTAAAGATCTATTTCAGAGACATATGTTTTCCAAAAAAAGAGAGATTTATTTCAGAGACATATTTTTTTCCATCACAAATCATATAAACAAAGCATCTTGTGGTGGGGGGGAGTCATACCAATAAGTATTATCCTTTTAATAGGTGAAAAATTCATCACCGATTACTTTTTAATAGAGGAGTCCATCAAGTCTAGACTGATTCTCAAAGAGTGCATGAAAAAATATTGTGGCAGCCCTTTACCTGTGAGTTTCCCCTCTAATCCTTAAACTTCCTTATTAACCAGAATGGAGTCAGGTGAACATCTCCTGATTTGCAGCATCTACAAATGTCTAAAAAAAAAAATCAATCCTGAAGAATAGGTCACCAGGAGGCCTCCAAAGTAGCTCTTACATTTAAGCGCATTCGGGAAATAAATTGCTAGTGGTGGCCAATGCGTTCCTTCTCAAAATGAGTTTCTTAACAATTGAGTTTCTTAACAAATGAGTTTCTTAACGTTCTCAGGCTCGTGTTCATCTCTGTCTGCATTGGTATAACTAAGAAAACTTCAGCCTGGCTTTTGCTGCATTAAATGAGTTCTGTGATTCACCCACAAAAGCCGTCACGTGGAAAAGTGGAACTGATAGTCTCAGAAGTGTCTAATGTGAGAAAGCCTGCCATGTGCGCCGTGAGGCCGAGCATAAATGGAAAGGCCTGCCTCGGAGCGACTCCCAGCTACCCTCCTCCAAATCGTTTTATAAGAGCCATACTTTGAGGTTTTCTGATTTGAAATGGAAAATTTGCCTTTGCGGTTTTCGTGCTCAAGTTGAATGATGCTGTTGCGACTCGTGAGGCTTTCATCCCAGTCCCTGCTTCTTTCTGCTGATTCTTGAGCTCAGCAAGAGAATTAGCCGGGCAGTGTCCTCCTATCTTTCCATTCAAATGTGAATCGAATGTGCGGAGGGGTTTCCTCATACATCACACTTCACATTTCCAGGTGAGGAGCCCGGTGAGGGCAGATGGTGTTTTCATGCTTTGCTGATAACCGAAAGGTTGGCAGTTGGAACCCAACAGCTGCCTGCTGCAAGAAACACCCGGCCATCTGCCCCGGTGAAGGAAAGTAACACAGGAAACCCCAGCACCGTGGAGATTGCAGCCTCTAACACTTTATGGACCAGCTCTCTCCCTTGTCATAAAGGGTCCTTGTGAATCAGAATTGAATGGAAAGCACACGACACAAACACAACACAAACAACATGGTTCTTAATGACTAGCTGATTAAATGTCAAAATTGTCCTGGGTATAACATTTTAATTTTTTAGTTTTTCAGTTTTTTTTTTTAGGCATCACTGCCCTCTTGTGGTGGGAGTAGGAGGCTCAGCCTTTGCTCCTGTGAGCTGGAATTGAACTTCCATCCCAGTGGGCCACAGTCCAGTGCACAGCCACTACGCCACCGGGGCTCAGCCCAACATTTTAATTTTTTGATACACAAACAGGTGAACATTATATCTTTACAGATTGTAAACAATCTCTGTCACTTCTCAGTCTTCTTTTAAAATTGTGGTTAATTTAAATGAAAAGTAAGTGAGATATTTTGTTGACCCTATGACTTATTAATGGATGTAAAGATGAACTGTGCATCTCTAATGTCCATCCTTTTTTCTCACAGATTCTCAGAGTTAAGGAAATTTGGCAAACGATATGTTCCCCTGGGATGGTAGGCAGGAATTTTTTTAGAAAGACACTTTTATGTCAGTTCATTAGTGGCATTTGAAAATTAAAATTTTTTAACTTATGCAAAAGCACAACTTAAACATACACCATAAAAGTAAATCATTGTGTTCCTCTGGTTCTTTGAGGCTCCTTCACTCCCCAACCTCAGGGCCCCAGTCCTGTCTCTCAGTACCATCTAGACTGAAGCATGCACACTGGTACAAATTCCATGACATATGGGATCAATGTTAGCTAAACCCCTCAGGAACAGAAATGGAAGTAGCAATACCAGGAGGAGGGGAGTGAGATAGCTGGTGATTTAAGATATGAAAATTATAATAATTTATAATTTATCAAGGCATCATGATGGTGAGAGGAAAGGAGGGGAGGCAAAAAGAGCTCATACCAAAGGCTCAAATAGAAAGCAAATATTTATGAAATAATGATGGCACCATATGTATAAATATGCTTAATACAATTGATATATGAATTGCTATAAGAGCTATAAGAATTCCCAATAAAATTATTATTTATAATAAAAAAGGATAGGAGGGGGCAAACAGTAAACCATTGTGACCACTTTCAGAGTTGTTGGTAGTAGCAACGGGGCACTACTTAGTTTTGCTAGCCTCAATGTGTGTAGAGATTTGATGTTCACATGGTGCATCAGCCCACTTCTGCCACTTGCTATTGTGGGAGAAACATGTGGAGTGAAACTCAAAATTATAAAAAATACCAGGTTCCCTGGTGGGCCTGGTGGAACCCATGATACTATGACCCATACTCACCATTCACATAGAAAAGTGAATTTAGTCTCCTGGATCAAATTTAGACAAACAATAGGTCTATAAAACATACAAAAGCATTAGTATCCTAACCTTAGAATAGTCAACCATTTCCTGTAAAAAAAAAAGCCCCAGCAAGAACAAAGCTCAGAAGAATTACAAAAGGAGAAGGAATAGACACACGAAATACGGGGGAGGAAATAGGCTAAGTCCTGAGGGGGTTTCAATGAAGAATATGAAAAATGTGAATAAATTATTGAACATAGAATGGATAAGCTTCTCTGTACACCTTCACCTGAACTTCAGTAAAAGTTTTTTAAAAATAAAAACAAGACATCATTGCTTTACAGAGTAGACAACTTATATTTAAATTCCTTTGTTTTTCTGTGTAGTGTATTCACTGATGATGAAAGCCCAAAATTTAGACCCATTCAGACTTTTTTTTGTGAAATACAATTACTATTTACTATGTTTTCATTGCTAAGCATGACATCAAGCTGTGAATATTTACAAATCATAGATCAAGTGATGTCAGTGTGATATATAAGATAATAATAGAAGATCCTGGTATTTTGGACACAATAATAATGTATTTTATAAGTACAAATGTTGATAGATAGATCATGTGAAAGTAGTTCAAGCAATATGAGGCTGAAATATTTACTCAATGATATGCATCAACATTGCCTGAGAAAATAACTCTTATGGTGAACTAAGGTTGCAAACCATAATATGCAATCACCATGTATTTTTGTGCATACAGCTAAGACACACACTTTGAAATGTGTAAAAAGTCACTCAGTTTTCATTAATAATTTTGGACTGCATTTTCTGTGTTCATAAGCTGCTGTGACAAATTCAGTTTGTATGTAAATACTTTATAAGCTATAAAGTACTCTTCAGTTATACATACTTTTACTCCCTATCAGGAAGTAGATAACAAGTCTGTACTTAAATACACTATTTCAATCTAGTCCAATCCTGACGTGATTATAAAGAAATCATCTATAACAGTTATCTTAAATTATTATAAGGATTGAATACCATAATTATAGCTATGACTTGTTGTGAATTCATTTACTATGCCATTTAGTCTTGTGCTGTTCAACAAAAAGTTATTTAAAATATGTAGTTCGGATTAATTTTCCAAAGCTGATGCACTGTAGCCATACTATTCTTCAAGAAATAGCGGAATAATAAAGTAATAATCTCTCTAGTCTAGGTCTTTGTGTTCACAATGGCAAAAGCAAATGTTGCTAAGTCAGTGAGCTCAGGTATGTTAAATGCACACTGTTAAACACAGATCTAGTTTCTATAGAAGCCTACTGTGTGCAAGACATGATTTCACTTCTAGATATCTCTGAAGCAGTTAGGGTGATTGTTTTCAAGTAGAAATGGTGCTAGCTAATTATAGAGACAGTGTGTTGGTCTGGGGTGACTAGAGAAACAGATCCAGAAACCATCAAGTACATGTGTATAAGAAAGAGATTTCTATACAACACCCATTGAATATTGAGAAAACGTCCCAACTCCAGTCAGATCAAGTCCATAAGCCCTATATCAGTCCATATGTCTTGTACCAATCTATAAAGTCCTCTTAGACTCCCAAAACACATGTGGTGAGGCAGAATACAGGAAGATCACAGGCCAATGGGAGTAGAGGAGCCAGTGACATTGGAAGCCTCTCAGCACTGCAGGGGTCTCTATGTGACTGCTCCAACTGTGAGGTTCTGGCTGCTATCAGCCTGTCTTCATATGTCCTTTTCGTTGCAATGTGTCCCTGGGAGTGAGCATATGTTCAGCCCCCAGCAAGCTATTTATCTCCTTTGGGCCTCCAAATGAGATCATCAAGCTGTGACCTGATTGACAGGCCACACCCAACCCTTCACTCAGAAGACTCAAATTGACAAAAAAATTATCCAACTACCACAGACAGATATCCTGGTCCTTGTGCCTTTTCTTCCCTTAGATGAGAGTATTCCAAAAATTTCCCTTTATTTTTCCAAAAAAATTATTTCCCTTAAGAGCAGAACTAATTCTTTCTGCAATACAGAAGCAGAGGTCTGAGAAATAAAAATCTTATGTGTTATATTTCATTCTGGTTGGGGATTTCTAAAAATAGAAACTTATGGAAAAATAGAATGAAAAGATAATGGAATTTCCCCAAGAAATTTTGGAAGCAGCTTCATCCTTCATTGAGCTTGGCTAGCCAATGATAACCATTATTATTTTAAAGCATGTAATTCAAAACGTGACTCTAGGCAAGCCTAATGTAGACTATTCTAATACATTACTCCCTTACTGATTTTTCCAGCATATCTCCTCTATAAACAAAAGAACATTGATCCTCAATTAACTGAGCAGAGGTTGGTCTTGCAGGCAATGTCAGGCTGGTAAGGAAAAGTGAACTTAGTAGAAAACGCCTAAGCTTCATAATTAAAAGCTCATATGAGGAGATTTCCCCAGACCAGAAAGTCGAAGATTCATGGCGCAAAATGATTTGTGGTGATGAAGATTCATGACGTAAATGATTTGTCGTGACAAGTCAGTCTTGATGAATTGGAAAGTCTTACAAAAATCCCAAAATTGTGACTGGTGAGCCTGCAAGCTGGAGGTGTGCAGAACAGAGAGTACATGATTCTTAGTGCCTTTAGTAAAGAGGATATCGACTCGGAGACAGGCTCTGACGGAATTTGGGTTGTTCCTCTCTAAGGCACAAGGACGACAATTGGGAGCTCATTCTACTCTCACAAGTGTCTCATGACTTCCTTTCTCATGACTTAATAGCTTCCTTAGGATTACATCTTTAAATGATCCCAAGTGGTCATGTCCATCCTGTTTTATCCTGCACAGGACCAGATTCTGGTCCAGTCCTGTGTCTTAAGGCTTATTCTTCTAATGGAGGCTTGAAAAGAAATACTGCAAATCCCACTTTTTGTTCCACCCCTTCTCTGCTTTCTAGATTTCAATATATGTCAAAGGTGAATATATTTTGCTTTTTCTCATGTACAATTTCTGTTACCATGGAATACTAGAGAAGTATTTTTTTTTCCCAAAGAATATTTCCCTTAAAGGCAGAGCTATAAAACTAAAGCAGTGGACTTTCTTGCTTTATTCAATTCAGACTAGAGCTTTCTAAAAAAAGAATGAATGGTTGACCTTTTAATTTTAAATAGCATCATTGTTAGCTTCTGATTCAAATATGTGGATGGTGATGTGGGTTGTGGGGAAATGTTTTTATTGGCGTGAAAATGCACAAAGTTCTGAGATATGATTAGTTCTACAATGTTGCTTATTTTGTCTGTGTAGGCTGTGTCCTTTTTCTGACCCTACTTACTATGGGTCTATGAACTAGAAAAATAAAGATACAAATAGTGTGTGGGGGGATCATTTCCTATTACTAAAATTAAAAGAGCCAGTTTATTTGCTCTCTTACTTTTATGCAGACTCCAGCATGTGTAGCACACTAACTTGAATCAAACCAAAGGAAAAAAAATTGTTTATGGTGCTAAAGGCATAGAAACCATGGTCTCAGCTTAAAATGCTTCAGTGAGTTCTTCTTGCACTTATAATGAAATTGAAATTTCTTAATGTGACCCAAGGCACTGCACCATCTGGACCTTGCCTTTCCAATAATAGCTCATTGCATTCTTGCCCTTGCTCTCAATATTCTTGTCACACTTGACTCCTTTCCCTTGTATGAGCATGTCAGACATACATACCTAGGTTTTCTCATCTGTTATATTCTTTGGGTGAACTTTATTGCTCCAATTTTCTAATTAGCTGGATTCTAAATATTTTGTCCTAACGGAATAAAAAGAAGTTCTCAAACTAGCATATGCATAAGTTCCAACCTTCTCTTCACTATTATCATTTGTGGAAAGAGAGAGAGAGAGAGAGAGAGAGAGAGAGAGAGAGAGAGAGAGAGAGAGAGAGAGAGAGAGAGAGAAGAGAGATTCCTTTACCCTTATTTGCATTGAGTTTGATGCTTCAGCTATTCCATTTCTTTAAGATGATTCTTAGGATCATATCAGAGTTTTTTTATAAATTTATAGAAATGAAACTATACCGTGACAACTCTAATGAGTAATATTGGTGTGTGTTAGTCTGGGTTGACAAGAGAAATGAATCCAGACACATTCATATATGTGTGATAGAGAACTTATATCAAAGAGTAATTTTATATTAAGAAAACATCCCAACCCAGTCTAGATCTAGCCATAAGTTTGATATTAGCCCAATCTATAAATTCCTCCTCAGACTCATGCCACACATTCAATGACACCAAATGCAGAAAGATCACCTGCCAGTGGCTGGGAAGTCTTGTGGTTCCAGTGGCAGAGGAAGTATTCAGCATTGGCAGGGATCTCCACGTGGCTCCTCCAGCTCCTGGGCTCTAGGATAGCTCCATGTGTCTTGTCAGCAGGAAGACAAAGAAGAGAGTCTCTGTGCATCTGGTCTACAGTGAGGAATTTCTCTTCGTGGCACCTCCAAATGAGATTATCACCTCTTGACCTGATTGACATGCTAGACTCCACCCCTTTGCAAGTTGACCCAGATTATATACATCATATTTAAGAGTCATTAATTTCTACTTTTAACTTTTTACTCTTTTTTCTTTTTATTCCCATCTAGACTGAGTCAACTTCTGTGTATTACTAAACTTGGAGAAATGGTTCATAAGTTTAAATACTCTATTTCCAATAGAAGATTCCGATTTCATGATTGGGCGTGTAGAGGTGGAGTCTAGCCTGTCAATCTGGAGATAGTCAATGAGACCTCCGTGTGGGCATTGCTTTCTCCTGAGAATTCTGGGAAATGTCACGATATTTTCCCCATGAGTATGAGAGCCTTACAGCTGAGTCTCTTGGAAACAGTCTACTAACAAGAAGACATGGTAACATGCTGATAGATCCTGAGTCCTGGAAACTGGAGGAGCCAGAGGAGAAGCCACATGGGCTTACCCTGATGGAACCAGACCTCTGAAGCTGGGAAAGCCACATAGAGACTTCTGCCAGTGCTGAGACGCTTGAGAAGCTACAGAGAGGCCCCTGCCAGTACTGAGATGCTTCTGCCACACTGGATACATAAGACTCTGCCCCCATTGGCCTGTGGTTGTCCTGACATGTTGCATGTGCTTCATGAGTCTGAAGAAAAGTTTATAGACTGGTATCAGACTTATGGGCTATTATTGAACTTATGACCTTGGACTGGACTAAGTTGAGATGATTTCTCAATGTTCCATTCCTCTTGTATATAAACTTCTCCCTTATATACTTATGCATGCTTGTGAACTTGTTTCTCTAGTCAACTCGGTCTAACACAGGTCCTCAGGGTCAGAAGACCATCTGGTGGACTATTGACTTAAATCCAAAGAATTGAAGTCATTGAGCTATATTCAATATCCAAACTCATCAAAAGGCCATTCACTCTCCACCAGGTCTACTTATTTAGGGCCACACCTTGCATTTCCATTGCATCAGGACTATGACCAGAGTAAGGAGGTTGTCCTCCTCCTTAATCCTCCAACCCCGCTGCTTGGCTGATCCCAGCAGAGGCCATCATGAAGGTGAGTACATTATGGTAGGTACATCATGGGGGGTTACTGGTCTAAACCACTGAGAGTCCTGGCTCAGTAATTTTGGTACAAAATCTAATTATCACACTCCCCAGAATCCATATGCATTTAATATTAAAATATAACTCCATTTGAACCTTCTCCACTTCTGCCATCTCATCTTTCTCTGAAAAGTGCAATGGTTACTCTTAACTCAAGAATTTTGTCCACAGTGTTCTTTCGGCCTGAAGTGTCTGTCCCCTCCATCAGTACATACTTGGTTCATAGCTACTTAATTTTCATTTTGATTTTTAGATTGTTTCTGGGCAAAATCTTTCCTGATCTCTTCAAGTAGACTTAAACACTCTTCATTATTAAGATTTCTATTATCCAACCTGCAATATTTTAGAAGGAGAATGGATGCTGGTAAATTTACTTCATTCAGTAAATTGGAAGTGTGATGAGCAAATTGGGATGTATGATTTCCAATATTTATGTGTTTGCCTACCTTCCTTTTTCTATTAAGGTCTTAGCTGATATATAGTGCCATATTGTCTTTTTTTCCGCCTCTCCTAGCATGTTGTTATAGGTGCCAAGGAATCTATCCTAAATCATACCAACTCTATGTGTAACAGAAGAAAATGCTACCCAGTCCAGATACATATTTCCAATCATTGCTATGCTTGAGCACACCATTAAAACCACTGTGTCATTCCACGTTATTGAATGTCTTCCTTGTTTATGCTCACCTTCTGCTTTACTAAGCATGGTCTACTTGCATAAATCAGCTACTCCAGATAACATGTTCAAAGTATGTGAGATTTTCTGACTTTACTTTTTCACAGCTCAGACTATCAATGGCTTATATGCCAATAGCAGTTGGAGATCAAGAAAATTTAAAAAAATTAAAGTCTGCCAGAGGACCACTCTGAGAATATCCTATTTGAATTTAGAGATCATTTTAAGGATAGTTTTGATGCAATTAATACTAATAAGTAAGAGCCAGACAAATTGTGAGTTGATACAAACGACATCATATGTGCAGAAAGCAAAAGATCAAACTCCGAGCCAAGTTCCTGACAAATCACTTCTTGATTTAGTAAATGGCCAAATCCATGCTGAGTCTGCAAGGAACAGAATGTGGGGAGGGGTGACCACAGTGACCTGGAAAGTTTACACTGAGCCTGGTAAGGTTTCTAGCTATTCATTTCCCGGTCTATTCTAAGCTCTAGCACAAGGCTTGTTTTGTTCATTTTTCATCATTCCTTTTAGTTGTTGTCATTTTCTCTTCAGCAGGAGATCAAGAGTTGCGAAAGATACAACCCCTGATTGCTCTTAAATGTTAAATATAAAAACTTTCATGTCCTGAGGGTTTTCAAACATTGAATATTTTTGAACTTCAGTTTTTCTGCAACAAGCAGTTTCAAGGATCAGAGAATTTTCTCAAACTTTCCATGCCTATTTTGAAGTAAATTTTGAAGTAAAATTATGCTTTCTTTTGAAGTAAAATTATTCAAAATATGATTGATTTTGGCCTCCTATCCCATTCATTGTCACTGCTACAGACCTCAGTGAAGAATTACTAAATGGCTTAAATGTCTGGCTATTAATTTAGCATAAGGAAAACAAAAATAATTACAAATGGACCAATGAGTTGCATCATAATAGAGGAAACATTGAAATTGTAAAGAATTTCATTGTACTAGTACACAAAACCAAGACTCAGAGAAGCATTGACTAAATCTAGTAAATGATCTCCTTAAAATGTTGAAAAGTTATTCAAAGTGAGATATCACTTTGAATGCTAAGGCACACCTGTCCCAATCCATGATATTTTAAATCACCTTATATGACTATAAAAGCTGGACAATAAATAATGTGGAGGAATATTTGTTGCTTTTGAGCTGTAGTGTTAGCAACGGATATTAAGTATCCAATATGAAATCCAGCACGCAATTTAAAAATGAGGATGTCAAGACTTCATCACATATTTCTTGGGTTTATTAACAAGAAGGCTCTGAACTGCTTCGTAAAGTGGAGAATAACAAAAAAGAAAAAGGTCCTTAAAGTGATGGGCTGACACACTGCCTGCAACAGTGGGCGCAAATATTGGATTCACATTCTGATAGCATAAGACTGGTAATGTTTCCTTCTGTCATCCACAGGATCACTATGAATTGGGACAGACTGGACAGCAAGTAATGGCAGCAGGAATGATTAAATCAAAATATATAAAAGGACACTGAGAAAAAGACTCATGGTCATAACTAACAATATCTGCATTCATTTAGGTCAAGAATAAGAAGATCTGACACAAAAACTCGAATGTAAGGTGGTTGCCAGATATGGGAGAACACATGAAGAACAGGAGAAGGGATTAGGAAGGGGACAAACAAAACTGTGGAGGATGGTTTCGCATAGGAGACCTTGAAAACATTTGTGGGAAATGGAATTAAAACTTGAAATAATATAAGCTTTATTTCTAGACATAAGCTCCATTTAGGTCCATATGCTTTTCAAGCAATAATACCAACCCTATGTTCGTCACTGAAGAACTGAAGGTCCTGGGGATTTCACCATGTTAATACAGCTAACATTATGTTTACATGATTAAATGAAGAAAAAATTGGTGATTTCTGAGTATATTTTAAAATTAGGAAGTAAAAGGAAGACAAGACCCAATCAAACCTAAAGATTTCCCATTGAAATTTTCATGCAGTTGGTCTTGTTCAATGAGAAGACTTGACCACATGCATTATCAGTATGGAGAAAAGCTTATCAGTAAAGTGTCCAGGTATTTTTTTTCAATAGTTTGAGTAATTTTCTTAAAGTATCCTCTAAATAAACCATTGTTATAGTTTTCTTAGCTTTCAAAACCTCAAGAATAAAAAGACATCAACTACATCCTCATCCCCACCTCCCACCCAAAAAAATGTCATGACTTTGTTCTGTTGAACTGTTAGTTTTTGCTTTGACTTGAACACTTGAACTTTTACGTAGCTGTTGCTTTGATTGTGCTTTTTCTTCAGAATCATATTGCTAATGCAATATTTCATCTTCTGTTTTAATTCTTTCAAGAAATAATTCAGGAATTTGATCCTGCATACTTAAAATACTCACTGGCAGCTGAACGCTTACTTTTCTCCTCTTTACATAGTACATCTTCTCTAACGATCTGCTGGCTATAGAGATTGGATATGTTTAATGAAAAGATGCATCCCAGATTTACAATGCACCACAATCTCTTGTTCTGCTACAATTGCTACTCTTGATCTTTATTCAGTTTTAACACAGCACACTGAAGTGTTCTGGAATGCCTATTATTTTCTTTTTGCTTCTTTAAGATGAACCTGTTTGCAGTAAAATCTACCAGTCTATTTCAATTTCCCTTTTCCTCCTCTCTTTTCTTTAGCCACTCAAATAATTATCTAGATTAATTTCCTTTATTTTCAATACTATCTATAAATTTGTTATGATTCACTCTCCACATTCCTTTGCAGAAGCAATAAAACATAGATACATATTTTTCAGATAAACCCTACTTCTACTCAGGATCAGCATTTTCTTTCAGTGTGGAAGCTAAAGTATTTATTGATGTGTTACACTGTACATTCTCCATAAATCACATTAAGGTGTTTGTAAGTGAAATTCAATATGTGCATAGGGGTAAGAGACATGGATGGGACCAAAGAGGTGACAGGGAAGAAATAAAAACTGTCACAAGAAAATAAAGAACAAAAGCTAAGGTTACTACAACTCCCCCCCCCAAAAAAAAAACAGACAGCTTTGAGGGTCTATAGCAACAAGATCAGCATTTATAGAAACCTGCAAAGGAAACAAAAGCCTTTATCCTTTTTCCAGGTACTGATAGACTGGTTTCTTGTCCGACTTGGAAGATTCTCTTTTCAGATGAAAGCAAATCCTTCCTCCCCATATTATGGGCCATTAACAGTTACTGACTTTTCTCAGAGTAGGTGCCAAGGAAACTGGTGATAAAAGGAAGAAGGCATAAATTTAAAACTATAAACCAAGGGTGAGGTGAGCAGTCAGGTTCTTTGGAGGGAAATGTCTAAAGAGAGAGAGAGGGAGGGAGGAAGCCAAAACTATATCACATTGGAACAATGCTTGTAGGGACTCAATGTCCCAACTCCTTTTCTGAATCCAGGCTTGATTTCTGATGGAGAGGAAACTGGTTATAATATGATAGAATTTTGCAAGTGCAATGACTTCTTTTTTGCTAATATATTTTATCAACAACACAAATGATAGTATACTTGTGAGCTTCTCCACATAGAATACACAGACCTCAAATTGATTGCATCTGTGGAAAGAGAGGAGAGAGAAGCCTAATACCAGCAATCAAATGAGGCCACGGTTGATGAAAAGAGCATCAATTGCGCATATGTATGGTCCGGTTGAAGTTGAAGAAAATTAAAACAAATTCAAGACACAACTTTGAGTATGTTCTACCTAAGTTTGATAATATCTCAAAATACATTAGACTTCTGGAACACTAATGATAGAAAATCTGACAAGCTGTGTGATGGAATCAAGACTGTAATACTTGACCAAGCAAAAGATTATTAAAAAGACAGAGAACAGCAAAATATCAAAATGAATGACAGAAGAGGTTTGAAACTCTCTCTTCATCATAGAGTAGCTAAAGCAAAGGGAAGAAATGATGACGTTAAAGAGCTTAACAGAACACTTCAAAGGGCAGCTTAAGTAGAACATAGAATTATGGTGAAATGTTCAAAAACCTGTAGCGAGAAAACCCCATAGAAAGAGCATTCTTAGCATACATCACGCTGAATGGCTTGCAGATAAACCCTAAGCCTCAAGTTGCAATATTAAAACATTCCATTGAGAAACGTTGACTGATGCAGGAAGTACAAAAGAAAAGGGTGGAAGGAATTATATATACACTATATTAAAATATTGAGATTAGATAGGAATTTGGGGTCAATGCTGGATATACTAGGGAGACTGAAGCTGTGGGATCATCTCAAATGTAGTATAAATGATATCTACATTTGCTATTGTCTAGATTCACTTCTAACTCATAGAAGGAAAGGAGCTATATTCATCTCTGCCCTTGGTTATTCTATTCTCAAACCCCCAAAAGCTTAATTATGAGCATTTACATTTAAATAAAAGATTGTAAAGATAACCATGCAAAACTTCTTGTGTTTTCCGCTAAGTGTTAAGAAGTTACTGTAAAAAAAAACTTAAACCTTTTAAGATATACAGTTCAAATTAATGTATTCTCTATTTTTGTCACAGTCTATTCTTCCCAATCAATGTCACCTTCACCAGTAACCAGTGTCTCTCATCCATCTTTCCTCCATACCAAGCCAAACCTACTTTTAAGTTGACTTCAACTGATAGTGATCCTCTATAAGTTTTCCGATATTGTGAATGGTTATGGGAGCAGACAGTCTGCACCTTTTCCCTTGAAACAACTCATGGGTTTGATACTAGCAGCCTGATGCCAGACCCAGAGCCCCGCCTTCCCCTTCCTTCAGGTCGTACTACTGTTATTTCTTCAGATTGAAAGGTTCTTCCTCTCTTCACTGCTTCTTCACTCCTCGTGCATCTTTTGAGTTCAGTGACAAATGTGGTCTATAGTGTGAAACTGATTTGATAACATGCCCCCTTCCACATCCGTAGAGCAGATTCTTCTCTCCTTGACTTTGCTCCTATGGCTTAATTTAGGATATCCATGAGTTGAATGTGTTCTTATCTGATCATCTTTTGGAGACAAAGCATTTTGTCAAGTAGATCTGTGATTGTTTCCTTTTCATGTCTTCGACATATGAGATTGAGCACAGGATATGGTCATAAAGAATATTTGATGCTTATTGTTGAAGAAATACTTATACTCAGCAGCATGTTGTGCTCTCTGCAGCAAGGATGCCCTGGTGCATGCTAAATATTTTTCAAATAGCTGAATTAAGAGGATGAATTCTTGATAGGTTGCAATTATTTCATTAAAAAGGATTAATAGTCCCAAGAATACATAAAGGATGGGGTATGTATGGAAGTCTATTGCAATTCAGATCATGCTGCTTCAGTCTTGTCATGACCCTGTTGGCACTTTGCTTAAAGTGCTAGGGTGATAACTGAAACGCCAGCAGTTTGAACCCACCCCAGTTCTGCAAGAGAACAAGGTAGTCAGTCACACAGGCTGTAAAATGCTGCTTTCTTGGAAATCATACGGGACCGTTCTACTCTGTCCTACAACCTCACTGAGGCAGCATTGACTTGGCAGCTGGATGATTGGTTTGTTTCACTCTTTAAATTCCAATAGTGGTTGCCCATTCCCTCTCAAAATTAGACCCAAGCATTTTGGCCTAGTGCTTCCCAGCCATGACTGAACACTAGCATCACCCTGGGAACAATTATAAATGCCTAGGCTTGGTCTCCCTCCCAGACCAATTAAATCAAGATCACAGGGATGAGGGAGGAAGCAACAGCATGTGATAATGCTCCTCAGATGATGTCAATATACACACAAGGCTGAGAACCGTGGAGTCTGACTTAAAGTTATGGTTCTCAGGCCTGATCATTTCCCAAGATGAATTGTTAACTCTAAATGGAATGGAAAGCAACACGATATGTCTATGTCTCAAAAAATTGTACAGGCTGTTGTGGGACATGTAGGCTGCAAACAGACAGGCCTTCACTAAATCAAGCACTTATAAGGTGAGAGATGATGCCACATTAGACAGCAATGTTAGAAACATCATGGTAGAAAATGTTGAGTTTGGGGAAAATCATTCCTTGTTTTAGTTTTTAACTAGGGAATCTTAAAAGGCAGGTATGACTTAATTCAGTCAGCTGGCTCTCAGAATGGGGAGGATGGCAGTGTTCCCTGTTCTACTGACAAATGTCTATGATCTTATGGCTCTTAGAAAGCATCTAGCAGTTAGTTGATAGTGCCATGGGGCATGAGTCTGTGAGGCAGGCTGTGGTGATTCTCACAAGAGATTTTGTAACAGTTGTGGAAGGTCAAAAACATATTTCATTCAACTATTCTGACATTGTCATTCAGGCACAGTTAATTGTATTGTGTGTGTGCCCACAATGCTCCCTGGCAACATAAGGTACACTGTTGTGTCAATGCAGATTTACACAAAACTACATACAGCATACTTTCATGTGTTGGGCTGGTTCTTTAGAGAAGCCAAAGCAATAATTATAGACAGATAATACCAATGTTTCTCAGATGATTAGATAGATAAATAAGTGATAGAAAAATAAATATACATCTACTATTTGTATAATGTGTGCATATCAAAATAGTAGTTCACACAGTTCTTTAAGTGGGTAAGTCCACTAAATTTCAAGTCCATAGGGGGCTTAGCCCCAGTGGCGCAGTGGTTGTGTGCGGGACTGTGGTTCACTGGGATGGAGGTTCAAATCCAGCAGATGCTCTGCAGGAGCAAGGCTGAACCTCCTATTCCCACCAACAGAGGGCAGTGATGCCCCCCCCCCAAATAAATTCAAATCCAAGGGTGAGATATTAAGCTGCAAGCTCTGCCTGAAACTCCAGAGGTGAATTAGATAGAATTAGAAATCATGAAATAGATATAGGAGCAATATTAGCCAGAAGAGACAAGGCTTCCTGCAGGATCTGCTTAATAGGATCAGGTCAGCCCTACCTCCAGCTCACTCCAGCCCCACAAAAGAACCTTTCCCTTGCTTCAGAGTTGTGACCTGAGCAGGGAGGCAGCATTCCTCTCTAATCTTTTTAGGACAGCTTTGATGTCCCTGGAAGCATCAATAACTGCTAAATTACATCATGTGGGCCTAGCTGCTTCACTACTAAGGATTGTGTCCAACTTGAGTTGACACAAAACCCAACTATTGAATAGGAAAATTTCCAATCATATATTTTTTAAATCTACTAAAATAACCAGCAAGGTCTTTCATTAATATAGCATATTTAACATGCTTTCCTGTTGGGCTGCTAGCTGCAAGGTCAGTAATTCGAAACCACCAGCCAACCCTCAATATAAATATAGGGTTTTCTACTCTAGGAAGGAGTTTCAGTCTCTCCAACTCACAGGGACAATTCTATCTTGTCCTATAAGGTCTTTATGAGCTCATATCCACTCAGTGGCAGTGAACTGTTTTGTTTTCATTATGGTGATAAATGAGGTATTTATAAGAATAACCCAGTGTATATTTTGAAGCTAGTATGGAATTACTATAAGGAACTCTCATGGCACAATAGTTTAGGACTTAGCTGCTAAGCCTAAGATTGGTGGTTGGAGCCCACCAGCAATTCCATAAGAGAAAAGGCATGGTAATCTGCTCTTAGAAAGATTCCAACTCCAAACTCACTGCCAATTGAATCAATATCAGCTCTTATTGATCATATAGGACAAGGTGGACCTGAGCCTGGAAGTTTCGGAAACTTTAGCTATTTAGGGAATAGCAAGCCTGGTCTTTCTCCTGAGGAGCAACTGGTCGTTTCAAACTGCTAACCTATCTGATTGCAGGCCAATGTTGTAATGTCTATTCCACAAGGATTCTTTGCAAACATTATAGTTTATGAATCATTGTTGAGAGTTTTACCCTGTCCTATGGGATCCCTATGAGTTACACTGCTTTTGTGATAGCAATTGTACAAATACAGCTTGTCACAATTGAACTATTGAGTGTTATGACATATATACATATGTATTGTGTCAGTCTGGATAGACTAGAGAACCAAATTCATACACACTCACAAGGGTATAATAAAGAGCTTTATATACAAGAGCAACTGTACTAAAGAAAACATTTTAGCCCAGTCCGGATCAAGTCCATAAGAATGATATTAGCTCATGTGTTCCATACCAATCTATAAAGTCCCTTTCAGACTCACAAAACACCTGCAAGGACACTGAATGCAGGATGATCACAGGCCAGCGGGTGGCAAGTCTTGTGGATCCAGTGGCATTGTGAGCATTTCAGTACTGGTAGAGATCACCACGTGGTTTCTCTGGCTCCATCAGCTTCTATTCATTTGTCTTCACAGGGATGTCTCACAGGGAGTAAATCAGGAGAAAGAGTGTTTTCCACCTCTCAGAAGAAAACAGGAGTAACCAGAATCCTCAGGAGAAGGCCATGCCTACACAGAGGCCTCATTGAATACATCCTGATTCATGGGCTAGACTTCACCCTACACCTTTAATCCTCAAGTTGACACCAAATTATGTAACTACCGCTTGTATTAGCTCTCAATTAATAATAATTCCAACACACACAAATGTGTAGTTAATATTTAGCCTTGATATCTTTTTGTCCTAAGCTATATGTAACTTAGTTTTGATGTGTATGTGTATGTGTATGTTTCTCAAAGGCAGCACATTCTCATATGTTCTCAATTCATTTTTTCCATAAAGAAAAAATATTTTTTTTGCCTTCTAAATTTCTATGGCACTGTTTTTGTTCATCTTTAATTGTTGAGTTTAGGGAGTATCCTTTCTTCTTTTTAATAATTGGCAACACCTGTCTATACATATTTCAACTAATTTTTTCCAAAGATCAAATTTATGACTGAGGAATTTTGACATTCTCAAACACAATTTATGTCTCAGATACTTGTGTTATTATGTCTCAGGCACTGCATTAGGTCCTGAAGAAATTCATGGCAGAGTAATAATAATAATAAAAGGTGCCAGCAATCATTGACTTAAAAGAACAAATATATTCAAGCACATATTTTGCTTCATAAAATGTTAGCATTAAATGAATCCAATTAATAAAGATTGTGTTGTAAAAAATACTAGATTTGTGATTAGAAAGACTGGGTTAAAATTTGACTTTCTCATTACAAAACTTTGTGTCACAATGTACTTTGGACAGGTTAATTGGAGGAATGAGTCCCTGGGAAAGACTCCATATTTGGGAAAGTAGAGGGTCATCAAAATAGTGGAAGACCCTCAACAAAATAGAATGACAATGAGGCTGTAGCAATGGGCTCAAACATACCAACAATTATGAGAGTGCCTCAGGACTAGGCTGTGTTTTGTTCTGTGTGCATAGAATCACTGTGAGTCACAAACGACTGAATGGCACTTGACAACTTTGAAATGTGAGCAGACTAGTTACTTCATCTCAAGAACAGAGCGTTTAAGAACAAAGAAAACATTTCAGCTTAGTTCTTAACTACCCATATAATTCAGCTAATCAGAAAGTCTCATTTGCAGAGCATTATAGCAAATTGCAATTTTATTGTGCATATATATGTCACATTTGTCATACAATATGTTCTGTTTTAATTATTGAAGGATCTCATGCAAACTAAGCACTGCAAGGTTTATGTGTTTAGATCTGACTTGAAAACATCTCACATGTGCAATCTGAGATAGCCCTTGCCTTATAAATTTTTATGGTGCATTTTAGAGAGTATAAAATTTAATATGGTTTTAAATAATCACTTTCACTTAAAATTTCAGTAGTTAATATGCATACAGATTAAAATTTGTTAAGACGGTAAATGCCTAATAAGCAGAGGGGTGAAATAAAATGTCGCTGAATTAGGTTAGTAGTGTTTTTATTTTGTTTTTTGGTTTTGTTTTTCTTTTTTTTAAATCATTCTATTGTGGGCTCATACAGCTCAACAAAATCCATCCATCTATTCATCCATTGAGTCAAACATAATTGTACATATGTTGCCATCATTATTTCAAAACATTTTCTTTCTACTTGAGCCCTTGGTATCAGCTCATTTTCTCCCTCCTCCCCCTCCCTCCCTCGTGAACCTTTGATAATTTATAGATTATTTTTTCATGTCTTGCACTGTCTGGTCTCTCACTTTATCCCCTTGTCTGTTGTCCATCCCCCCTGGGAGGGAGTTATAAGTAGATCATTGTGATCAGCACCCTTCCTCCCCAAACCTTCCCCTTTCTCTCCTGATAAGGCTACTCTCAATATTAGTCCTGAGGAGTTTATCTGTCCTGTAGTCTCTGTGTTTTCAGGTATTATTTGTACCCATGTACATACTCTGATTTAGCCATATTTGTAAGGTAGAATTAGGATAAGCTATGTGCGGGGAGGAAGCATTAAAGAATCAGAGGAAAGCTGTCTGTTTTATTGATGTTTTACTGCACGCTGACTGGCCTGTCTTCTCACCACAACCCTTCTGTAAGGGGATGTCCAGTTGCCTATAGATTGGCTTTGGGCTTCTACTCCATACTCCCCCCTCATTTGTATTATGCTTTTTTGCTCTAGGTCTTTGATGCCTGATATCTGATCCCCTCAACACTTCATGATCACACAGGCTGGCATGTTTCTTCTATTCAGACTTTGTTGCTTCTCAACTAGATGGCCAGTTGTTTATCCCAAAACCTTTAAGACCCTAGATGCTATATGTTTTGATAGCTGGGCACCATCAACTTTCTTCACCACATTTGTGTATGTACCGGCTTTGTCTTCAGTGATCGTGTCAGAAAGGTGAGCATCTCAGTAGGCTGGGTTATGAAAACAAAGTGTTCTTGTGTTGAGGGAGTACTTGAATAGAAGCCCAATGCCCATCTGTTCCCTAATACCTAACCCATAAACATTTATAAATAGATCTATTTCCCCACCATCATATATAAATATGTTAGCATATGTACAGGCCCGTGTTTAGATTTCTACAGATGCCCTTTGCCTCCTAGTTCTTTCCTCTATTTTGTTTGATAGTAGTGTTTTTATTGAACATTGTATTATGTTTTCAGAGGTGCTGTGTGACTTATGTACGTTGATGCCTGTAGCTGTCCCTCCCATTTCTTAGACAACTGTCAAAGTGTGCCAAGCAGCTGGCTGTTGCTAGTCTCTCCA